>CABFVX010005804.1:22548-46590 GCA_902151425.1 Timema shepardi
GGGGGTGGTGGTTCCTAAATGGTTTTCCACTCTCCCTCCACGCAAATGCGGGTTCACTTCCTCTAATTCAACCTTCCCAAGTCCTAGTCAATTAGAGTAATTAGTACTTAAAGCGTATAACCCAAACAGGTAGTAAGACGCGGTGCTAAATATAATAATAATAATATAGATTGAGGACGATAATTTTAAAATACTCTGAACATTTCATTTGACATGGTTAATAATTTTATATATATTAAGGAAAAACTTTTAATAATTAAAACAATATTAGATTGGAAATTAGGACAAGATTCATACATTTGGTATGCTATAACTAGGTTAGAAAGTTGGTAACATCTTGCCCGCTGTCATGTGACAAGAGTAATGTCTAATCCAGAAACAGGAATGATTTTTAAAAGTTAACACAATATTGTCTAGTACCTAATTCTTAAAAAGAGGTTTATAAAACTGTCACTATTAAATCGGGAAGACTAGTATATTGTCCTAAAAAACTGTCAGCTTAATTTGTATGTCTTTATTTCTATTGTATTGTTTAATACATTCATAATATCTTGTTTTGTCATAAGTATTTGGTATTTATTCTTATTTAGTTTAGATTGAATGCAATTTGGTTGTCCTAAAATTATATTTAAAATAATGTCATGATAGTGTTTTGTTTGTATAAACATTTTTAACTCTCTAAAACAGAAGATATAAAATACAATATATTATATGGCTGTTAGTAGCACTGAGCCTACATTATTTTTTAAAATCATTTTCTGTACTCTTTTCTGTACTATGCAGTCTCTCAATGCAAGTCATTCATTAAGAGCGGTATGGAAGAACAAATAGTGAATGATTAGTGGACCGTTAGTGAGGTCTCGAGCACACTATTTTTTCCTTTTAACCTATGATAATTAAATCAAACCCACGTTAGTGTCAACTAAGCATCCACTTTGTCAAGTTATTGTATACAGTCTCAAAAGTATGTTGTTGTACGACTGTTTTTTATTATGTTTTCGTAAATTATAAACTACAATGACCTTACAAAAGAAATATAATTTTCCAGTCTACACAAATTTCATAACATCGTTTTGTACTTCAATGTTCATGAATGTTTTCACCATATTTGTTCATACATTAACTCTTAACATATGCTATTGATAAATAGCACAATTATGGTTTATATATTATCAATTTGCAGGTCTAAAAAGATAATCTCTTTATGTGTTGTTAATATCTACATAAACTCCAACCAACAACAAAATGGAAAGAAAGTCATTAGCTGTGAAGATTGAACCAGATGAGGACTCTGAATATCATCTTCATTATGAAGATAATTTGAAAATTAAGGTATACTTTTGTATAAACTGTACTTATTTATATTATATCACTGTTAATAACTTCTATCCAATATAATTTAATTCTCCTATTATAGAGCCGAAACTTCCTAAACCAGCCTTAGAATTTGTAGTGTGTATAGGGGTGTGGAAAAAGTATCGATACTTTACTAATATCGATATATTCCTTTTGATACTAGTATTTTTTATTCGCTACTTTTTTTCTGATACTTTTACTGATACTAGTAATCTCAATTTGGTATCTTATCGGTATATAAAAAAACAATTTTTTCTTATCTTCACATAATGTTGGAATAAATGTTTACAATGGTAGACTGGATTGAGGAAGAACAACTTACCCTTTTTATCAATTATTCTCACTCATTCTCAGCATGACAAGCAAGAAGTAACCCTCACATTAAATTTCTTTTAGCTCACTATAATCCATAGGTGTTCCTTAATCTTTGTTTATAAATACGGCCTAATGCTTGCCAAGGCGAAGGGCCGGTCGAGTTGCGACCAGTCTACTAACACTTTATCAAGTTTATGTGCATGAAGCAGGGCAAGGTGTCCGGTCTTATATTGTTTGTCAATAGTTAATAATCTATCTTAATATAGTATCCAAGCAATAAATTTAGTTTAAAAAATATTGCACCTTTCAAAAGTTAATTATGAAAGTATTTTAGAAGTTGCATAGCGAAAAAGCATATTTTAAAATTTGTTTTAGAATGTTAAAAACCATTATAATTTCCCAGGTTTAAACAAATATGAATAAACTTTTATGATGAAAAAGTTGTAATTATTTTTACTGGGAAAAAACAAAACAATTTCACTGATTAATATTTTGATACTGATACTTACTGTTATTGATACTTTTATATTGATACTACAAGGTAATCAATATTTTTCTTCTGATACTTTTAATGAGTACAGTATTGATACTTTTCTTTTGATGCTACATCCCTAATAGACCGTACACAGGCCATTTATATGTTTGTGGGAAATATACTGAGGTACTATGAATTCACTCAATAATAATAATAATAATAATAATAATAATAATAATAATAATAATAATAATAATAATAACAACAATGACATTATATATAATTATTATTATTAATGATGGAAACAGTATTATTATAATTGTTGTATATATATATATATATATTAAACAACCACTAAGACATAACACAACCTTGTGTAACTCCCAGTTCAATGTCAAACTATTTTCTCAAACCTCCACCCACCCTAACACACGTCTTACTTCCATCTTATACAACAATAATTGCATTTACTAGCTGTGCATCCTCACCATACTCTCTAAGAACATGTCATAATGTATTCCTATTCATCTGGTCATACGCTTTCTACAGCTCAACAGATGCGCAATAAACTCTTTTTCCCACTCACTCGCTGCAATGCAAATGTCTCATCCATGCAACCTCTATTTCAAAGGTTATCACAAAAATAATTGAAAATTCTAGGGACGCTATAATTTATTTGAATTCCTGACTTTTTTCTTTCTTCTCATACTATCATCGTTCCTGAGCTACAAGTCTATGAACATTAAAACATCCAGCATATAATCGATAGTTAAATGTAGACTCTTTCAAACCTACCATGTGCCCCATACTTTGATGATTACCCTAACTGCCCACTGGCCACTTTCTCTACCCCTGGATGTTCCTGACCGCTCTCAATAAAATCCGCTGCTAAACTGAACGACTAAGTGAACTAGCCAAATAGTTCCAGACAAGAGCGCACCTAGTACTCAAACCTGGTACAACCTTCCGGAAGCGCCCGGCTGAGTATTCTGGGTTGTTACAGCCCAAAGGAGAACACGGATCATCAGATGTTCGGCCGGTCATGTCACACGTCCTTCCAAATGCAATCTACCTCTTTAGCCGTATTCTATTCTCCTTGCCATTTCTCTCTGAGAAATCTGCCGGGAGTTCTAGTGACAAATAACTCTTAGCAGGGGATTTCTTCCAAAAACACTGGTAGTCCTATAACTATGTAAGGTTTGTATGACTTACTGATACTTGAAGTAAATAACATTGAAGTTGGGTGTACTAATAGTAAACAACTTTAAATAGTATAATTATTTTGCTAGACTTTGAACTATGTTGAATCGAAATAGATAGCAGACAGGAAATTGCGCTCGAGCTCAGAGAATAGTACTGTTTTGCATGTTGAGTTACGTAATGGATAATTCTTCAAGTTTTCTCATATATATATATATATATATATATATATTGTCTTTGTGTGAACTAGTAGGGACTTAATTAACTTGGTTTGAATAGTGTACTGTATTATGAGCTGTAATAAGTAACTACTGAAAATACTTAGTATGCCTTACAATTGCTTGTGTATACCAATGTTATATTGTTGTTCGTTCGTATATTTTATTATCCATAAACAATCATTCTTTATGCCTCTAACAACTTAGTTTGGGCCATACTATTGATTTTATTTAAGCTAATTTCAATTAATCATTTGATATCTCTAAGGTTTTGCATATAGACTCACCTGGACTCTTGGAAGAATATTTATTTAATTATGTACTCTGAAATCTTAGTCCTGACTAGTCACACTATTTTAATTCAGCTTTTTTTTGGTATTGCTAAATGCCTACCTTTTTCCTCAAAGAGCAAAAAGGGGCCACACAACTTTTTAATGTTTTCCCTGTTTTTTCACTAATGTACCCTGTTATCAACCTTGTCAAGGCTCATACATAATATGAGAGACAACTTAATGAGACCTTAAACCACATATAAAATAATTATAATTTAAAAATAATATTTTGATATGTTTCGAAACAAATTAAATTTTGTATTCAAATCACAACAAAAGCGCTTTTAAAATCTTTGGTTTTTTAATTTTACTAGGGTGTGTCAAATTCATACTATATACTTAACGCTGAAATTTTATTAAATCTTGCTAATCTATTTCAATAATTAGCCCTATTACCAAATGAGCTAGAATTTTCAGATATTTTTTAATAAGGCAATACTTACAAATAATGTTGTTTTACTACCATTGTATTTTTGTTAAAGATTTTTTATGCTAGTAAAATATACTGTATACTGTAAAATAAAAGCTATCAGTATTCTATTAAAACTTACCATTTTATTATAATGTAATCAAGGTTGTTTTGATACGATCAAATAAAAATATATATTTGGTAAAACTATATTAACACAGTTCATTGGAATTATCTTTCATTTTAATATAAATTTATAAATTTAAAAATTAAAGTATTTGTTTTAAATAATTCATCATATCTTGTTAACATTGCTATCAACACAGGAAGAAATTTCTGATGGCTTATTGTTACTAATCTTATCCATATTATATAATTATAAATGGACTACCAATAATATAAAAATATATTTAGTAAACTTGTCTGAATAAACTTCAAACACATTAATATTTTTTTTTTAGTTGACTTAAATCCATTAATAATCACTATATAGGATGTAAAAATTCATATAAATGATGAGAATGTCAACTAATCAGCATTACTAATTTTATCATATTTTTCTGGTGTCACTAGTCAGAACATCAATACCCACAAGAATGGTGGATCTGATAAATGGTTTGAGAATGTGATGTATTCAGTGTTCATCTAAGCTAAAGTAGAGCCCACCTCCCTGGTTGGGAAATAACAGGGAAAAGCTCTGTAGTCACACAAAACAAACTCTTAAGGAATACAAGGGGAAGACGAGGCACACCTTGTTCCCAAGCCCCTGCCGATATGTCTTTCTTTAAACATATTTCATATCATACTATGTTCTGAAATTAGATAAGTACAACTATTTATTCTAAAATGTATTTAATATAAATCCTTTGGCTTTAATACATGTTCAATATGAATTCCTATGGTCTGGAACATGTGCACTTTACATTTATATGATCAGCAAAATGGTCACTATTCATATCTATTGTCTAAAACATGCTCATTATAAATATCTATTGTCTAGACAATGTGTTTTATAATCTCATTAATCTGAAATCTGTTAAATATAACCATTGATAATTTATTTTTAATTTTTTTTAATTTTCTGCTAGTCTGAAGTTTATCTTCCAATAAAATCAGAGGAAAGTCTTATAGGAGAAGTTGATGTTAATGAGGAGCCAGATTGTGGTCCAGGACCTATCACATCCCCTCCCACAAAAGAGGAATTGAAAGATTATCAGAAGTCAGAATGTTGTATGTCGCCTAAAACATTTCCTCCCATTAAGGAGGAACTTCACGTGAGTAAACTTGTTATTAAATATATATATATATATATATATATATATATATATATACATACACACACTCATTATTTTAAGTCTGCTTCACTGGCCATTCACGCCAAACATAAATTAAGTTGTCTTTTTATATATAAAACACTTGATTATTGGTCAAACCACTCAGGTTTATGTGAAACTACTAATTTGATTAAACACTTAACAACTCGTTCATACAAGGACTGCCGAACAAAATCTAGAAAACAAGGGAGGGACACATTAAACAATGGTACCAACTTAACAAAATTACATTCCCACAAAGTAATTTAGAATTGCTTATTTTTATACTTTTCCTGAATTATAACCCCACCAAAAATAAAGAAGTAGAACATGGTACATGTTCCCTAAACTACATAAACCAAACACAAATAGAAAAATATAATACATATAAAGACTTAGCATTTGAGTGAGTTACATAAATACTAAAATTTGCTTTCACCTAAACTTTTTATAATAATGTCAGTTAATTGTTCATATATTTACGAATAAATAACATCTTAAACACTATTAAGATACAAATACCAAAATGATTTAATAGTTTATGTTCTCATTTATCCAAACATTTTATGCTTGTCCTCATACCCCTTGATGAACTATAGAGTAATTACAAAGTCCTGGATCGGTCTACTCTTCCAGAATAGGTCTGAGGAGGCAGTTGCCAGGGAAAATAAAACTCTGACTGTTGAATTTGGGGTGATTGTAGTCTACTTAAGTGTTGTCCAACCAACAGTAGCAGTATAAACTTTAAAAAAGAACCCAGATCTAGATTTACGACCATCATTGTCAATGTCCCAGTCTGTGTCAATGTAGTTCAGTAAGGTGACATCAGAGTTCTTCAAATAGTATAGGCCAACTTTAATGCACCTTGAATATGTCGAATTATTCTTTTGAGTCCATTATAGTGTGTTTATATTAATTTGCTGTAATACCTGTTGTTTAAATTCACTGAGAACCCTGGTCAAGGCGAGTGTAGTGTATTACACACATGAAATTATCGACATACTCCCAGGACGGTTTTTTCATAATAATACAATTGTTTGGCTAAGAAACACACCAGCCGTGCATAAAACTATCGACAAGCTCTCAGGATGGTTTTTCCAGGATAATACACTCAATAGGCTAAGAAACACACCTGCAATTTTAAGGTCAATTTCTATACCGAAAAAGCTGTGCAGATCTGCACGATCGCCCCACAAATATAGCAAAAAAGATTCCTGGTGACCAACACATTTTCTAGACATTCTGTCATTTGGTATTAAAAACTATAAAATGTATACTGAACTACATAAACAACAGATCATAACAGAGAAATACATAGCATTAGAAGTTTACAAAACAAAATCGGACCACTAACTGTCAAGGAGTGCTAACTAGGATAGTAAGTAAGTAAATGCCCGACTTATCATGTCCAAATTGCATCTTAGGTCATTAGCACAGCTTTGAACATATTGAGGCTGAAAATAGATGTTGGTAGGTTTTTTCACAAACCGGGAAGTCTGTTCTGCCAACTTAATTGAGATTGCTAACTACTCTGCTCACTTCACTAGGTATAGGGTTTCTTTATGCACTATATTATCTTTAAAAGGACATATTTAAAATTATGAGCAATAGAAACTTCCTGAAACCTGTTTAGAAATTAGCAGAAACAAATAACGATAAATCACCTAAAAACTTTTCTTTAACAAAATATGGATTATGACACAATCCTAGATATTTTCATACATAAAAGTTTATAATTTTGTAGAAAATTTTCAATAATTAGATATCAGTATCTTTTAATATGATATTTCATCAGAATAACAAATCATACTTATGAAACATTATTGAGATATCTATTTTAAACCAAATTGTTATAGCCAATTTAAAAAAATTTTGTTAAAACCAGTCCTTATTGAAATATCCTCAAAAAAATATTTGAAAAACAAACATATATACGTATTACTTTGCTAAAAAATATTCCCTTGATACCTATTTAAAACCAAGTCTTTAAAGCCATTAAAAACTTTTTTTTAGTAAATTAATCATCAGTAAACTAAATTTATTACAGGTGTAAGAATAAAAATAAAAAATCCCAAAGTAATGAGCATATGACATTACTCTCAAGTTTAAACAAATTCCATCATTTTTTTTGGCTGTAGTGTCAGATAAAACTTATGTTCTCTATAAAATGAGAAAATAACATTTAATGTGACAGTAATACAAGCAAGATAAAAGTATTTGATTAAAATACAGCACGTGTATTAAATTAGTAAAGACAGTCAATCAAAGTAAAAAAGTGAAATAAAGTCTGGTAAGAAATAGTCTTTACAGTCCATTGACCCTTCATGGAGAGTAATAGTCAAAAAGATGAAATTCTAAATCTTGATAAATGTCAACGTTTCATGAACCCCTGAAACAAAATAAGTGGTTTTCGCAATTCTGTCTGTTTGTATCTTGGACTAGTGCCTAAACCATTTCACTGATTGGGATGGAGCTTGATATATAGGGTTTTCATACCCCAAGGTGATTTTAGATTGGGTCTAACCCTAAAATCAAGGTTAGTTTTCTGAACCGTAAAAGGAGAAAAAAATTGAGTTTCTTGAAATTTACTTTAATGATTATGATTACATTTTGTTTCTAGGCACTGTTCAACATAACAAACAAAGTGAAATGTTTGTTTTTCCTATGAAAATGATTTGGAGGGTACATTACACTGGTATAATTTATCAATTTTGATCTTATCTCCACAACAGTTTGAGATAAATAACTTGTCATTTTTAAAGATATAGAACTAAAAAATATAAAACTCCTATATTTGAAATATATTTCTCTAGTACTAATAGTTTCTGATCTAAGATCAAATATATATTATTGTATTTAATAAAAATGAAATTGATTGTTATTTTCTCTGTTGGAAAAAGAAGTTCCTTTTTTCTCAATGTTTCGCTACATCCACCCTCACTAGTGGTGTCGTTGACCTGCATCATAAGCGGTGGAACCTTAGTTCAAATATTGATCAAGGATGACTGTGAAATGTGTTCCTTGATTATCTTCGAGTAGGCGACCACAATATCCCAGATGTTCCTATGTGAAAAAATGCTAGATCGGTCCAGAACTGGAATTGACCAGATCTGGTAATGCCAGATTTTCCCCGGATTTGCCCAAATCTGCCCCAGTGACTGGTAGAAACAAACAGAGAAAGTTAATTTAATTTTTTTTTATAAAGTTTAAATAGTCAATGTAAGTTTATAATCCAGCCCTAAAACAAATATATTACTCATTTTATTCAAGAAATATAATATTTAGGAAACAATAATAAACTTCTAAGAATCCATGCCAATGTTATTGAAATTATATATTAATATGCAAAAGGGACTATAGTAGAATGAAATATTCTCTGCTATTATTGATTCATCCTATCCGGATACCTGATGTAAACAAAGCCACGTGGAAGTTTATTCTACTGATTGGACTCCAATGGTATTCTTTGACTAAATGGTATTTCCTATGTTTTGTATTAAACTTGATTTAAATAACTTAAAAAATATTATTACTTAAATTATCCTTTCATTTGATTTATAAATTATACTTCAAGCTTTACAACCAATTATTGATCTCCAACAAACTCGTGACTAGGCATTCAGGGACCTCATGGTACATCCCTTATTACATGTTAACGTCTAGTCAGCAACGGCCAGTAGTGAGTTCATCTCGGAATTGATGGTAGGGAGTATTAAGTGCTTCCCGTCTATTGATGGTGTTTGTTGTGTCTGGCCTGAGCTTTGTTAAGAATAAGACAAGAAAACCTCTAAGAATTGTAGGAAAGATGCTGGTTTTAAAGTTCTCGATAAATTTCTTAAATGTATCCAACTTTTCTGTAAAGAAAATTTTGACAGTGTCTACACTCTTGTAATTAATTTATTATCATTCCGCATGATTGCTGCGTAGTATTTTATAATAATATAGATGAGAATAAGATGAATTTGTCTTGAGAACATTGTATAACATGTTTATAAGACATCCATATTTTATCTTTGATAAAAAATGTTTATTTGTATTTATAGGATGAGTCTTATGCCTCGTATTATGTAGACAAAAACGTAAAGACCGAAATGAAGTTCTTGGATCCGTCTCTGGAACTGATGGTATGCACCCCACACTACAACACCCCAGAGAACAAAGCCCAGGTATCCAGCTATAATTTTAAGTTAATCAAAGAGTTTTCCCATTTGAAAAATACTAGATCTGCCCGGTGTAGAGATTAGCTAGATCTGCGATTCAAAGATCTTGAATGTTATTTTGGAGGAATTTTTTGGGAATTAATATACTTTTGTGTATACATTACTTATTTGATACATATAACAAGATTATATTCAGTTACAATGCATTTGTGAATTCACCCAGTTCATGAATCGTTTAAATTGTTGCCCATTCTTGTAACTGGTCTCTCCACTAGGCTATCTCTCAAACTGGGCAGTCCAAATCTTACCCAATTCATAAGGACAAGTTTTTGCCCTATTTGTGAAATGAACAAGATTTAGTCCAAATTTTTAATTGATTTAGCCTGGGAGGTTAGGTTAAGTGGGGTCAATTTAATATAATATCTTAAAATGAATTTCAATAAAGCTTTCAGTAGATAGCACAATATTTCAATTTCATTTCATTTGCCTATTTCTTGAAATGGTCAGCTGGAAAGACCAGTTCACAGAATGTGTGGAAATTTTCCCAATTTATGAAATGGGCAATTTCAAGAATGGAGTGTAACATGAATAAAGATCTAATCATTAGTTTAGGTTTAATATAAAACATACTTTATAACTTAAAATGCGACTTTAGTTTTTATTTTGTTCAGTATCACCTTATCTCGTCTACATATAACATACTTTTAACATACTCCAAAATGATTATTATTTCAGAACTTTGAATATTATTTTTCATAACTGTGATGTCTAATATCACATTTTGCAATTTTTACACTTTCATACCGTATTTATTCATGTAATGATCAATCTTATTCTTCAACTAGATTTCATACAACTTTCATACTCTGATTTTCACTCAGGTGACCATTTAACCACAATTTTATTGATATTTTTCCGAATCCATTTTAAATATTGAAAACACTTATATTATTGAGTAGGTCTGATAATCATCAAATAGCATTATTTATCTTAGCATGATAGCATTTATTATTTTTGAACAATATTCTATTGTTTATGAATTGGCTAGTCTGTTTTAAAACGCACAAGTATAAACTCACCGTGATGACTATTTATATTCCTGTTTTAACTGTGCCATATATTGTTTTTATGAATAAAGGGATAGTTAGTAGGCCTATGTATACTGATTTAATTTAGGTTTAATACACCACATGCTTTAAACCATAATGTAGCCTTCCACCTTGACACTGGTCATACTAGCAAGTATGATTCCAACCACATTAGTTAAATCTGTTTTTGTTAAAGGTAAGTTAAATTTTCGAAATAAAACAACTTAAAAAGTTATCCTAAGCACTTTTACAAATATTTTGCTAAAATATTATTACTATAACCTTGAGGAATTATATTATGAGAGTATTTTATAGAGTTTAATTTAAATAAATAGATTTGACTGCTAATTTATCTATGTTTAATTGATAAACTTAAGATATTCTACACATGTAAATTAGTATTAAATTTGTTTGCACCTTATTTGAATATGTTATGTTAAAATAATACTCACAGTAAGTCAAATCATGGCCACGCCAAGCAAGATTTAAACTAAGTCAATTGATAGCACAGAACAAACCAAATTTGGTTTTATCAAGCAAATCTGGCCGGTTATAATTTTTATATATGGGAATTAGCCACTTGTGAAATCACTCGCAATCATTTATCTTTTTTTTATAATTGTGGATATTTCTGAACAAAGAGGAATAAATAGGTCACATTGAAAATTACATGAACATTTATTTTGAATAATCATTGAAAATTAACGCACAATTTGATAAACTATGCTTATTGATACTTGATAAACTAAATAATTATGACTTTGTATGTTAATATATAAAAACTTTGTTAAATTATACTATGGAATGAAGAATTGAAAGAGTGTAAAATTAAATTTATTGTTGTGATTTGTAAAGTGATGGTTATGACAGGGGAGGGGATAATGTCTAGTAAAGCTATAATGATGGATGGAGTAGAGCTGTGAAAGATACAGAGTCTAAAATATCTTAGAAGTGTGATTGTGTTTAATTGGGTCAAAGTAGAGAGGATCTTAGACGAAGGCGGTGACAAAAGGAGTTTTTCTATAGGTGTGTATAAGACCTGCTGTGAAGAAGCAAAATGCCATTGTATAGGTCGTACTTTGTATACATCACTTATGCGGTACAAACATGGACATTATTTGTAAGAAATATATAAAATTGTAGGCCATACGCATGTGGCTTGTGAGAAGCATGTAAGCTGTTAAGAGGTGAAACCGGATTAGGAATGATTTAATCTGGGAAAGAGTAGGGTACAGGGAGTATATGAAATAGTACAGGAAGTAAGGCTGATAAGGTATGTTCATCTAATGAGGATGGTATTGGAGAGAACACCAAAGAGACTGATAAAAATGATGGGTGTATGTATGTAAAATACTGTGGAGACAAAGAAATAAACGCGATAAGCAGATAACAAAGTATGTGGAGAAGATTGAAAGTGATTGAGCAATAGTGGTTTAAGGAAAGAGAAAGATGTAGGCATTTTACTAAACTGACCCAGTTCAAGGTATTAAACAGTTGATGATAATGATGACAGATTCACACGCAAGGTATAGCTCAATTCTCGTATGAAAGTATCTTTAGGTGGGCAGACAAAATTATTTTATTAAATTATTTGGAAAATGTCACCAGGGCAAGAGATTCATTCCTTGGATCTATGTACCTTGGCGAGCCAATATTATACCACTGATCTATCCAAAATAATTATTCCCATTATCAAGGTAATTATTCCCTCATTTGTTAAAGCACAGTATGTGATATATGTGTATCTTTGTCTACTTGAGCATATCTTTCACACCACAGACACTGGAATCTCTGTGTTGGCTGTTATGTTGCCGAGTGTAAGCTCACTGGTGGATGCTATTTCAATGTTGCTCATAAGCGTGATAAGACAAAAGATACAAGATACCTGTGTACAGTTATATTTTTCACTTAATTTAACATAGTAATGGCAACATGTTAGTAAACCTTAAAAATTCACAAAAAGATAAACTTAATCTTATACCACCGTGTATTTAACATACTACACTTATACAAGTATAAAAAGTATAAACTTGGTAAAAGTTATAAAATCATAAAAACTCATCTGGTTCCAAGTCGAATATTGTTCATCATGAAATCCACACTCGTACATACTACTAAACAAAATAAATAAATATTTAATCAGGTTCCAAACACTACATTGAACATTATATGGACCATATTATGCATAAACATACCAAGCGCCATACTTTAAAATTTGGGGTTAGTGGTACCCTCTTGAAGCTAAAGAATGACATTATATATCTACAATTTTATATAATCTCTTTCTTACAAGATGGTGGTATATGAATATTTAAACCAAGCGCCAAAAGTTTATGAGTAAGTTTTGGTTATGCATGAACAGACCAACCAATGCCCCTGCACAGTGAGATACAAACATCCCCATTGCACTCTGAGCATGTTGTCTGCAGTGAGTTTAGTTTATCTCAGTTAATTTTGTGACTCTTATTAAGGACCTTTGGTCCTGTCGAATGTAAGTCTAAAAACTATTTTGTGGGAGGGTGAAAGGGATGGCGTGGCTTCACAACCGACCATAGTATTCTTCCGTGCCAACAAGATCAGATGGATCACAGAAATCGTAGATGGCGCTAGCTACTGAACAGGTCTTGCAAATAAATTATATGTTTGGAAATATCAGTTTACTCTAGAACAATTGAAATTTTCATTTTAATGTTTTCAGTAACCCTTCTAAGATAATGTATCGATGTTTATTATTTGTTAAATTTTCTTATTTTTTGTTATGGAGCCGGCAGTTTTTCATTGAAAAATGTTGATTTTATCGATATTTATTCACTCTTAAAATTATAGAGCAGGTGTGTATAAAAAACTATAACTTAATCAACATGCTTCTATTCTTAAACAAACCGTTTCCAAATAGAAAGTTGAAAAACAATAAAAATTCTTGAAGATAACCAGTTGTTCCTATGGCTCTGCATTTCCACGCCAAATGAAAGGGGCCAATCGCCTTGATGTTGCTTAGCCTATACTGTTATTTATTTATTAGATTTAAGGTTGTTGAAACTACAGTAGTTATAGTTATATAATAAATTGGTGGTTTGGCATAAATTCAGTATGTCGATTAGAGCCAAAAAAAGGTATCATTGTGCATAAAAAAGCATTTGGAAACGAATTTAAGAAACAACATGAAGGAGATGATCTTATGGTCAGATTCATGTGGGGCAAGAACCACGATATAAAAAAATGACTTTGTTGATGAAAATTATAATGTACACCCACCCAACTATATAAAAGATCACATTACTCTTCCTGATCTGATATCAGGACATAGTTATTTGCCTAACGATGGGAGAGTTTGAGGACATTGAATGTGCAATAAAGTTACAAACAGAGGATGTATTCCCCATAGGACTGCATTAATATCATAACAGTATGTCGTAAAAGAAACAAGCTTCTAGTCCCAACAATGGATAGTGGTGATTTTGTTGGAACTACAGCACGCGAGAAGAGCATTGTTAACCGGAAAAAGGATATCCTTAATAACCCAGAGTGTAGGTTGAAGACACGAGAAGTAATTATTGTCAAGAAAGAACAACTTTTTTTTTGCAATACTTTCAATGAAGATATTCAGAAAGTTAATATTGAAAAAAAAGTTCCCCCAGGTCGCAATTGCTCTGATTATATATATTTAATCACTTGCAATCACTGTGGCCTAACGATAATCCAATATCATCATCAAAGTTAACAAACATCAATTCTATGAAGCATCTCATTCCCACTGGTGCTAATAATTTTTTTAAGAACTTCGTAGCAAATGAAAAAGTTTAGGATGTTGTAGATGACTTCAGTTGAAGACTTGATTTTGATATTGAAACTATGTAAAGCTCTTTTAGGATGTGTATCTTTGTTATTTAAGGAATTCTATGCTCTATTAAATCATGTAGAATTTTATAAATGTTACCTTATTACTCATGTTTGTGTTATACATCTTAAAATTAAGTTTACAAGAAGTTAGTGCAATGTTTTTTTTTCTTTCTAAAAATGTATTTTACATCTCTATTTATCTATTTTAACTTGTGTATTGAATTGTAATTTATTTTTAACATATATTAATTCAAACTCTGCATATGTAATTTGTTAAATTTTTTGTGTCCTAATTTTAATTAGTTTTGAAAGGTTTATATGATTATTAATTGAAATCTATTGCTATGCTTTAAAAGACCAAATGCTTTTTGTGATATGAAGTCTATTTTTGTTTGATAAAATCTGACTGATCTCAAGAAAATGAAAGTAGACCAAGAACCAACATGATAAAAAAAAGTATTACCACTTGGATTAAACAATATCTTCATAGTTGATTAAACAAAAAATCAGTAATTTACATACTCTGAAATGTTAAGATGAATAAAAAACGTTTTACAACAATTTATTATGAAGAAGTTTTTAAAATGTATTTTTATGGGAAACTATGTCTGTCACTTCATTTGTTTATGTAAAACACTGTCCATATAAATTATGTAATATCATAACTAGTTTATCATCGAGTTTATATTTTAAAGAAAAATCTAATCCTCTGTTGTATTTTTTCTAAATACTTTTTTCTCTTACTAGTTCACTAAAGTCTGGTATCTTGCTAATTATCAACTATTTTATAGACAACATAGCCAAACATTCATTCTGTTTTAGATCATGGTGGTTATTAAGTATTAGTTTACTAAATTTTACATTGATAAACCCCGCTCACTTTCCGAAGCAGTCACAAGAAAAGATACACGTTTTGATAATGCTTATGTGATTTTTTAAATATACCTTTCAATCCAAAATAAATTATATAATTTAATGTTTTCAATGAGACAATCATATTTTCTTTTGATATTTTGTACCTTGATTATAAAACTTAGTGTTCTCTCATAAAATATTTCTATCAATCATTGGAAATGCTTCAAAACTAATTAATCATCTACCGGAAGATTTTTTTAAGTTCATTGAGTTTTTCGAAATAAAATACTGAAATATCTTTACTTAACACAATTTAAAAAAAATACAAACTCAGTTTTTATTTGAACTACAACTTAGGCCTATCACAAACTTTCTGTCATCAATTTAAATTCATATCATTCAGCTCTCGCTTTTTATTGGTGTAAGTTTTCTGTAATAATTTCAATTGGTTTTTTTTACTATATATTACAAAGGGTGGCTTATTTCTAACTTTGACTTTCGCTTTTTCAAAGTCGTCAATTAAACCATGAATTTTCACTAGATAGGTTTGCAGAATTTTTAACTGATTAAATAATAAATCAACGTTATCCCTCACTTGCTGCCTCAGGGGTAAATGGTTGATGTCGCGATGATGGCGTTGTTGTGTTCAGACACGTGTAGGTAGGTGTAGGAAAAATGTTGGTGAAAGTGTCCTGGCAACGTTAGTTGCGGTGGGAGATAGGGTGATTTTCCCGGTAACGTGAGTTTCGGTGGAAAGTAGTGTGATTGTCCTGGCAACGTGAGTTGCGGTGGGATTTAGGGTCATTTTCCTTGCAACGTGAGTCGTGGTGGGAGGTAGGGTGATTGTTCCGGCAACGTGAGTCACTGTGGGAGGTAGAGTGATTGTCCCGGCAACGTGATTAGTAGTGGTGGGAAGAAAGAGGGTTAAAACAATTTTGCTCCTTTGTAACATAAGACCATTTAATAGATCTTTCAAACAGGTGGCATTCACGGTTTGTTAGCTGCTCTCCAAGTGTTCTTTGAGTCGCAGTCGCATATTAGCATGGTCAGATGCACGATGAAGGGAGCACGAGAGCAAATTCCAACACGTACCCACCAATTGGTCACACCGTGTGGTTTCGGATTTTAAAACAAACTGATTGTCGCCATTCGCGAAGTTTATTAAACAAATAAAAAAACATTAATATTAGTGGGGGGAATAAACGTATTTAGGGAAACCAAATAAGTGTTTTTAAAGTTAAGTGTGGAGACACTAATCTATGGGGGGCTGGGTGAGAGCCTCACAAACCATTGTTTGACACTTCTCGCTTATCCGAACAGGGATTCGGGACGTAGGTGGCACCTTTCAGGTTCGATTACATAATTCTCAAGCCCCTGTATAAGAGATTTGGTGGCACCGGGAAGTCTGCCGTAGAAGGATTGCGCCAGCTTCCGAAAGTAGTCCTTGATGGTAGACATATCCAGGTCAAGATCCTGAGTCACATTCCGAATATACCAAAATGCGTCCACAGTGATCCCCATACACCTGTTTTGGAACGCCTGCATCCCCCCCATATACGTGTTTTCCAGGTGGCTACAAGTGGGACACGCATAGTCGAGGATTGGCCTGAGTAACTGCTTGCACATTGTACTACCGTTCCTGGTAGATAGGGTGCTATGCTTGTTAACGTTGTTTGGACAGAGCTAATGTCGAGAAAAATCTGTAAGATAACGTTTGTGTCGTTGAGAAAAAGGTGAGAGTTGGTGCTAATGGTCCGTCCTGTTGAGAACCAACAAACCTATCTTAGTCAGCGGTGGACTGGAAAGTCTTGGGCTGAAGTTTTGGGTAGGGCAGAGGGGTTGGGGTAGGGGGCGGATTAGCAGGTAGACACTCTTCTTCTCTGGCTATTATGAATGAAAACTGTCAGGGAGTGAACTATTATTATCACCACTTCTTACTACCCTTTCGGGCTATACGGACTTACGCTAATGTGTAATGGTAGGGTGATTGTGAGATGAAATGGAGGACCTACAGCTTAACGTGGGATCCGACCCACAGTGGAGGCCTGACATTCCACACATTCACACGTTGTGATTAATACACGTCTTGTCAAGAGGTGACGGAAGGGTTTGGCAACCCGATGAATACGTGACTAGATCGAAGAGTGAATCCCGGACCCTCAGCACAGAAGTCTGACACCTTACCCCTAGACCACCAGGTCACCCCGGGACCGAACTAAACCGTTGGTTCGTTTTTAAAGTTAACCTCAACTTAATTTAAAAACTAAGCTCACTTAGTTTATTTTAACGCTGAATGGTGGTCAGGGTTCAAATCCCGGGTGGGTAAACAAAGGGGGCATCTTTCTAAATGGTTTCCCTTTGTCCCTTCACAGAATTGTGGGTACATTTCCTCTCTTTTAGATATTGCTCATCATTAACACCAGTGTAATTAATAAAAATATTAATTAAACTCACTAAGTGTGCTTTATGCAGAAATGCCGAACTAATAGAGTGGAGGGAAAGGGGGGAGGGAGGAGGGATGTTAAGTATTTAAAGCATTATCTCTACACGATGTCGAATATGAGTATTTGTTAATTACGGTTATAGCCTCATCTCCAATCTGGAGAGTGCGGTAAGCTTACTCCTACAAAAACTGGAGGCGCACTCGATCTTCCGGCTGCCTGGCCGCCTTTACAGGCTCTTGAACCTTGCATTGAATGGCCCTCGCCACCTTGGAGTAGTCCTCCACATCACACAAGATTATGTGAGGATTCTTTCTCTTGTTTTTTTTTAGGTGGCCCAGAACCACTAGTGCCAGACTGGGGTGAGGGACGTCTTGCGTTGCTAGTTGCTAGCTTTAAGTTTCCGCCGTTTCCCACCTTTACCCAATCCTTGGACACCCTTGCCCGGGCCATCGTTGATCTCACTCTCATCACCAGAGCCACCGCCTACATGGTTAGAGTTTCCCCCCGTTAGCTTCCTGGTGTTGCCGGCCTTACCCCTTCGGCGGATTCTTACGGTCTGAACAAACTAATCATCGGACCCATGGCTCATATCATCCCGCGTCAACGGGAGGTCTGGTCCTGAATACAGTACCTCCACGTCCAAGGAATCGCACGAGATGTCGACACGCGTGAAGGGCGTAACACGGTCTTCCAAGTCTGAAGAAAACTACCCGGGCGTTTCTTACCTACTGTCACCCCTTGGCGGGAGGGGTCAGAGTTGACACGGGTTTTTGAGGCCCTTGCGATCACGCTTGTGTCATTACCGCTTCAGCGGTCCTTACTGGCGACAGGCGTCTGGGCTCCTCCTGGTCAGGGCTTCCGTTGGCACCATTAGGTTTCCACTCATCGTGCTGGCGGGAGATTTTGCCATGCCTCCCGGGTAGTTGGAGGGGCCCCGTTAGGCTCGCACGCATCGGCATTGCTGCTGACGCTTTGTAGGGAGCACTTACCAACGAGACGAGGCCTGAGGATGCAATACCGGATGTCCCGGCGGATCCGTCAGAGGTACGCACATTCGGTATTTGAAGCCCCCTTTCTAACTTCAACCTGACCATTTGCACCCAACTCCTCGGTAGTTGGGGAGGTCACGCTGGCCATCGTGTTGGCCCTGGAAAGGGCCGGATCGTCACTCGCCCCAAGAAGGGCCAGTGACTCCTGGTGGCAGCCACCAGCGTCACGCCAACCTCCGGTAGTTAGAATGTCCCCGCTGGCTTCGCCAGTTTTGCTGTTGTTGTACCCACCTCCCTGGTAATTTTGGAGGTCACGCCAGACCCGTTAATCCCTCGAGACGGCATCCTTCTGTCCCCACGAACGGAAACCTTCGGCTCCCCCTGCCAAGAATGGCTACACAAGCTTGCTGCTGACGGCGGATCCCTCGATGCTCGCCGCCAACTTCTTATTTCTCGGGGCCGGTCGCTTCCCGGGTCCGGGATTCTTCAACGCCTCATCCAACGGTCTTCTCCCGACCCAGACGCCGACTTCTGTCTTCATCTTTACCGTGTGTTCCATTGCAGGACGTAGATTAGCACACGCTCAGAACGCTTCAAAGCTAGGAACNGGTCCGGGATTCTTCAACGCCTCATCCAACGGTCTTCTCCCGACCCAGACGCCGACTTCTGTCTTCATCTTTACCGTGTGTTCCATTGCAGGACGTAGATTAGCACACGCTCAGAACGCTTCAAAGCTAGGAACACGTTAGGGAGGCAGGATGACACCTTGAACTTCCACACCCTTTGAGCGAGGAACTACCGTAGTAAATACCCTCGTCACTAAAGCCTCTGAGAACATAAACTGGAGTGGTCACGGAAAGAGTGGGTGGTTGGTTCAGTCTGTGCAAGGGTTGAGGAAAGATACAAGTGCCTACTGAACGGTGATGCACTACAACATGAGGCAATAAAGTAAAATCTTAAACAAAACAATTAAGTGTTATTTTCAAGCTGGTTAACAAACCCATCATCCAATAATGCCGTTCCTCATCACCATAAACCACAGGAAATAGTGAACGTTTTCTTGTATAACTGCAGTGAAGCCAGGTTGTCAGGCAAATATCCTGTGATGAGTTTAAACTTGGGTGGCCGTGACTGACCGCCTCAAGGCCACAAGGCGACACCTTATATATTAATGTTTTAGTAGGTCCACTTCGTGGCTCGTGTTGATGTGATTATGGTTTTACTAATTTTATCATTAAAATAAGGAAATAATGTATCATCTTTTTTAACTCAATTATGTTTTTCATTATTTAATGAAAATATATGTGAAAATTGGCATGATATTCAACATTTTTTTTCTCCTTAATTGTCTTTAATTTGCAGGGGGTAGTGGTGCCCAAGAGCCCTCCGTAACGTGCTGCCACTAGAATAGTGAATCACAATGTAATTTCCTGTTGAATTGTGTTTACAGATGATGCCAGAACAAGAACAATCTACCTCATCAATGAAAATCTTAAAAAAAATGAAAAAATATAAATCAAAAAATTGTACAAAATATGCTCAGTCAGGAGAATTTTGTGTTGCACATGGAAAGGGAAGTAAATGTAAATCAGAAAATTGTACAAAGTATGCTCAGTCAAGAGGATACTGTAACAGGCATGGAGGGGGAAGAAAATGTAAATCAGACAATTGTAATAAGAATGCCCTGTCTGGGGGTTATTGTAATGGACATGGAGGGGGAAAGAAATGTAAATTAGAAAATTGTGCTAAGCTATCTAAATTAGGAGGATTTTGTACCAGACATGGAGGGAAAAGAAGATGTAAATTAGAAAATTGTATTAAACAGGTTTTTTCAGGAGGGTTTTGTTTTGCACATGGAGAGGTAACAAATTGTAAATCCGAAAATTGTACTAACAGAGCTTATAAAAGGGGATATTGTAAGCTACATGGTGGAATGACCAAGTGTAAATCAGAAATGTGTACTAATTTTGTTCAGTTACGCGGATATTGTAGGAGGCATGGAGGGGGAAAGAAATGTAAATCAGAAAATTGTACTAAACTTGTGTATTCAGGGGGATATTGTTGGACTCATGGAGAGGTTTTAAAATGTAAATCAGAATATTGTACTAAAAATGCCCAGTCTGGAGGATATTGTAATGGACATGGAGGAGGTAAGAAATGTAAATTAGAAAAATGTACTAAGCTTGCTAAACTAGGAGGATATTGTGTCAGGCATGGAGAGTCAAAAAGTAAATCATAAAAATATTCTAAACATGCTTGTTTTGAGGGGGCTATTGTGTTTCAAATAGAGAGTGAATTAACCCTTTCCAGGCCACATAAAATTGGATCAAAAAATTATTTGTCATAGTTATGATCTAAATAGAAATTAAAATAAACTGTTAAAAATGTTTTATTACACATTTATATAATATAAAAAATAGCATGATTCAAATTGGAATCATTAGGCAGTGGACAATTTTTGTTAGTAATTACTTTTTTTCTTTCATGTTAAATCCAAATAGCTCTAAAACAATAAACTCAAATATAGTTAAAAACTAATCTACAATTATGTTATAAAATATTGTGTTGACTAATGACATAACTAAATGATCATACACAGAATATTACTTAAAAAGGGGTGACCTGGTGGTCTAGGGGTAAGGTGTCGGACTTATGTGCTGCGGGTCCGGGGTTTAATCCTCTGTCCCGGCACAGACTTATCTGATTACCAAACCCTTCCTTCACCTCTGACACGACATCTTGTGAATATGGGGAATGCCAGGCCTCCACCGTGGTTCGGATTCCACGTTAAACTGTAGGTCCTTCATTTCATCTCACAAATCACAATCACCCTACCATTACACATTAGTGTAAGTGCGTATAACCCGAACGGGTAATAAGACGCGGTGCTAATAATAATAATAATATTTAAAAAGCCTAGTTATAAAATTATAAATAATACATAATACAATTACTTTTACAAAGTTTTTTTTTATAAAAAACGTTAAAACAAACACATAAAATGAAATAAATTTTTTTTGCAGTGTTAGCTATCAAAATTATTTAATCATTGTTGATTTTGGCCGAGTTTTGAAGAATTGAAAAAAATAGCAAGATAGCTTTATCTTGATCCCGGCTAGGTGATAAACTTATTATTTCACTTGAAACAATTTTTGTCTTTTGTCAAGCACAATGTCATTTTACATTTTATACATTTCAGTCTAGAATATGAACTTTTGCTAAGTTTGCATCTTTGTTTCTATAAATGTAGAAAGGCCAATGACGTATACTATCAAATCTCACATCACCGACTGGTTTGGGTACAAGGGCCGCTATTTTTGTTAGAATTGGATAAGAATACATTGATGGTCTTCCCCTCTTCCGTTAAACCACTTTTACAGCCTTGATAAGGCCATGTGCAATTTCTGAACGGAAAATAAGCAGTGACTTGTAGTGGGTATACCCTCTTTGGCTGTTTTGTCACCGATAAAAAAAGTATGCATTGGCTATGCATATATCAAGCAAATGAAAAACAATGCGAAAATAGTAAAGATTTATTCCATAATTTTACCTGTAGAATACTACTAACTTGCCATTCAAGTCCACTCCACCCATGAAGCAATTGTATTCCTTCACAATGGCAGGATGTGGTACATCTATGTATTTCTTATCTGCGACAGACCACCTCCTCATGGTTTCAAAAGTATTGATTACTTTGTATGCTGAAGTTAGATGGACAGCTTTATTGTCATACCATTTCAGAGTGATCACATTATTTTCTACTTCTCTTTGATAGTCATTATAACCTAGTCCTTTTTTTCTTTAGCTCTGTCAGTTTTCAATTAAGCTCCTGGCATTCTTTCAGCCCGTACTGTCCCCAAAGCCAGAATCCCACAATCCTCCATAGAACATATGAGGTTGTATGACGTAAACCAATTATCTACAAAGATTTTATAGTTCTTATCTTTAGGAATACTTTCAACAAGTCGCATGACAATATCTCCACTTATGCCAAGAACAGATTTATTCTGCACAGTTTCTTTATCAACAAAAGTTTCAAAATCGTATATAATACCTCTAGAACCAGCATGGGGAAATACTTTTATCCCCCATTTATGTGGTTTATTTTTGTTGTACTTTTTAAGAGAACTTCATCCTTTGAATGGGATAATTACTTCGTCAAACGAATTGTGCTCTTCAGCTTCAAGCTCTTAAAAGCTAGATCTGATTGAGTCATTAAATGGGCGAACCTTGAACAATATATCATATCCGGGGTTATCACGAGCCCTCTTATTGCTATTGTAATTTACATGAATGTAGTTTTGAAGTTTGTCAAACTGATTTCGAGACATGACATCGTCAATTGGCGCAAATCTAGCTGTGTCTGCCCAATACATTCTATAAATTGGCATCACTACAATTCCTGCTAGAATAGGTATACCTATGTACTATTCCATTTAATTTACAGTTGTGTTTAGTGATGAACCAGTTTTTTTCAACACAATACAAATTTGATTGATTAACCAAATTTGTGAATACTTAATCTTTTACTATTTGTTTTAAATATTGAAAGGGTGTCAATTCTTCATCAGGATGATCAGAAAACTCCAATTCATAATGTGAATTTACTAGTTCTAGGTCTTTAGCATGCCAGCGTAAAATATTCCTACGCTGTGCTTGAATAGCTTGTGAATCATTATCAAAGATTGCTGATGTTTCAAGGCCCAAAGCCAAAGATACATAATCTAAATACAATTAATTTTTTTCGTGTTTGAAATAAATATATCTTGTTTATCTACATTGGCAGTTGTAGATGATGTGGCCCGTCCATCCGTGTTTGTTAGTCTACTATTCCAGTTTGTGTGCTCGATATTCATATCTCCTGCTAAAATTTTTTTGTCGAAGTCAGTAAGTACGTCTAGGTCTTCTTGTAGTATGTTTTTGGTCGGTGGTTTGTATATGGCCGCGAACAGGATACTCCCTCTCTTTGTATTGACTTTGACTGCAGTTGTCTCTATATTTTGTAAGGATTGAAAATGGTGTTGGTAGTGCGGTATATTGTTCTTAAT
>CABFVX010005805.1:0-40557 GCA_902151425.1 Timema shepardi
GCTGCATGGTAAGAGGGGAGATTGTTTCTTCCCCTTCATCTAAAACTGAGAGCTCCAAGGCAGACCCTTCCATCCCACCTTAAAGTTGGTTTGTTGAGATTTCTATCCATCCGGTGCGCTCAGCCCTTGGGAAGGCTAGATCTGCCTGCACAATCTGGTAGAAATATCACGTACTGGGGGAGTTCATGAAATTAATTTATAAGAGCAAGTGTGAAAGAGCCTATCAATTGAGCCAAGAAAGGTATTTTCCCATATATTCCAGGGTTCTTTTACCTGCCATAATCGACATTGCACTGAGGGCTTTACTTCCCCTCCAAAGGATGCTATGCTACGGATTTTTATCGCTCAAGTTAATTCTATTGACCTCAGCTGGTTTTGAACCAACAAACATAGGGTCCTGAAGTGAGCACTTAACCCCTAGATCACCAAGGTTGATACATGTTCATTATGTGTGTATATATATATACCTACACTATCAGCGTACACATATGCTATATGCTAAAATGATCAGCATATATTTATATGGTCAAATTTATATATGCGCACACCCTAAGGATATATGCTTATATGCCCAGCATGCATTTTTTTACATGATCAGCATATATATGCTTTTACTATAAGCGTAAATTTTTTGTTTGTTTTAGCACCCGTCTTACCACCCATTCGGGCTATACACTTATCTACTAACTACTCAAATCTTTTAGGGAATTAGGATGGTTATAATTAAAATAAATGTACACGTATTTGCGTGTAGTGGGGAGAGTGGAAAAATTCTTTGGAAAAACCACCCACCCAAAATTTGAACCTTGATCTTCCTGTCATCGACAGTATAATCTACTGCAAGAGTAACGCCTTAAACCATGCGGCTATCAAAGAGGATCTTGATATCCTTACATGATATCAATATATTTGCTTAGATTCGTAACATAAAGGCTTTTTATGCTTTCATGTTGAATACATATATGGCCCGCTTCGGTGGCTGCATAGCTTAAATGATCACTCTATCAGTAGACTAGACCACCGATGACGGAGAGATCAAAGTTCGAATCCTTATCGGGTGTACTGAGAGGTGTTCTGCCATAATGTGTTTTAACTATTCCCACACGCAAATTTGGTTACACTTTATTTAAATATGACCTTCCTAATCACTAAAACAATTAGCGTAATTAGTGTATAGGCATATGATCCGAAAAGGCAGTAATACGTGGTGCTAAAAAAAACAAAAATAAATTATATATGCTTACGTGTTCAACATGCTTATAAATATAAATATGCTTACATGTCCAGCATTTATGCTATATGCATAAACGTGCTCATCATATATGATATATACAAAGAAGATTACATGCTCATAAAAAGGTAATATAGTGAACATGTTTATATTAACTTTTTCATTGTTTTTTGGGTACCCCCCTTCCGAAGATTGGTCCCAAAGCTCCAGCAGGTCGAAGATAAGTTTGTAAGGGGGGTGGATGGAAATAAAATAGGTCGTTGTTTGGTCTGACAAGAATATACGCTTTAGTTTAAAGATATATTTATATAGTCCTTTTCCCTTAGTTTTAAGGTAACTAATCACAAATAATAAAACAACTATCTAGGCCTACATTGAAGGAGTCGCTTCTTACACTTTACAAATGGGTTCATTGAGCAGGTCAATATTTAAGGAAGAAGACAAAGGTTAACACTACAGGGCCTCCACAAATTTATTTATAAATTTATGATTAAAATATAATAAATAAAAATAATAATTAAAGTTTGGTATTATTTTCTGTCCTTATGATTAAAAAAAACTAAAGTTTTAGATATGCCCATATTTTGTTTTAAACCAATACATTGTATTGTGATGACAATTGTTCCTTATTTGAATAATATCTTTGGCTGATCTTTTAACTGTAAATTTGTTAAGTAAACATTTTTAATGATTAAATGTTTTAGTAAAACTATACTTGTTTACCAGTTAACATTTTGGGTACTATATGGGAATGAGAATGTATAATTCCGAGTGACTGGGTGTTCGTTACCCGAGAGACTGGGTGTTCGTTACCCGAGAGGGGACGTATTACATGACCATAGCAGCATAGAGAGTAGTTAGTTGTAACAGTGTTTATTATAAATATTAGGAGCACCATGGGAGAGAATATCTTTGTCACTAATTAAGATCTAGCACTAGATACCTTTGATATTTTTTTTTAATAATGTGCCCGGAAAATTGTTGAGATAAAGCTAAGTGTTTCTTAGATGGTTGAACCCAATGAAACTCAAATTTGAGCCCGACAAGAGGTTGAGATAATGCTAAGTGTTTCTTGGATGTTTGTAGCCAAAGGCGTGGAAGGCCCTGCCCTGTTAAAATAGTTTTCCCCTTTGGAATAAATTACCCCTTCCCACTCTTCTAGATTTAGTTAACTCTCTTCTTATATTTTAGGATATGATAGGTTCAAAAAAAACTTCAAATAATTTATAAATACACCGAACTAAAAACATATATCAGACGAATACCGTTCTAAATATATTCTAGGTGAATATTCATTTAATATTATTTGAGGTTATACCACTCCAAATAGATTCTAGAGAAATATATTATCCAAAATTATTCCAGACGGAGCTCTCTCCTACTATAGCGGCATCCGATTGACAAACATTTTCCGGGACAAGGGCCTCTGGAATCCCTTAGGCTTGGAGAAGGAGCACAAGTACATCAAACCCCTTTTTTGGCTGAACAAGGTAAAACTCCATTCTCCACCTTATTTACATAAATAAGGTTTTGCAACCATTGACCCAACCTGCAAAATTTAAAAATGATTTATTCTTTCTCTAATCAAGTTTGAGATTTAATAATTTGTGCATGGATAAAAGGTCGAATCACCTCTGCCCACATAGTCAAAAACTGTATACTATTTAAATAATAAAATTTCCAACATAAACAAATCTATTGAAAACTTTGACTTCTATATCTATAAACATAGAGTTATTGAAAAGGGTGACCGATGGCAGGAATGAAGGGGGGTAGGAGGGGGGCACAGTTTGTGCGCTGATTAGTAGTCCAGATTTTCCGACAACCCTGCCTACAGTCAGTTTCACGTAGAAATACACTTTTTTACTCTTACAAAAGAGACTTAAAACAATTCTCACATAGGTATCCAGACTTCAAATCATGTGATCTGTAGCATTTGCATTTGATATATATTACCAATAGCTAAAAATCAATACTAATAATGCAGTAGCATATGATCAAATCTTACCACAAACAATTACGTGCGTATTTTATAGCGGGCTTTTTTAGTAAAATCTAAATTAGAATTTTTTACCGGAATTTATAGTGTTGACTTAAGACAAAGCTAGTATCTAGGATCAGGATCAGTAAACAAGTTTAACCTTCACGTTAACTAACTTAGCTAACACAAATCTACACTACACACAAAACTCTAAAAACTAAGATCATTCACACGTCCCAGTATTTATAACCCACACTTTTTTCCAGACAAGCTGTTAAAAATGCCACTATTAATATTTTCGCAAAATATAACCAGTTGGGGGTAAATACCTCAACCCCCCCCCCCGCCCCTCCCCCACACACACACAACCCTTTCTACTTATCCTATCTGCATTCTCTGATTCTTCTTTCTTTGCTGACTCAACTATGATCCACTAATACTTCATATTTCCTTAGCTTTTATCGTTTTCTTAGTCTATCCAGATTTGTTGTCTGGCGAATGGACACAATCACAAACAATTGTTAAAAATGTACTTTAATATTACAATGTTGGTGACAAGATATATATTTGTATTTCATTGTTTTGTCTAAACTGTAAATAAGGTGGGTTATTTTTGGTCATATTTCGACTGTAGGGGGCTCTATTCGAGAACGGTGTCGTCCTAAGTAACTAAAGGATTTTGTCACCGGAGCGATGTGATTAGTATGGCATTGTTTGCCATTGTCTGTATATTGTGTATATCGTTATCTAGTAATAAGATAGGTTAAGGGTTATTTGAGAGTATATTTATATCAGACATGTGTGAGGGAACAAACTTCATAGAGGACGATGAGTGCTACAGGATGGCCGAGTGTTAGAAACTAACCGATACTTATTGCGTGAGGTTGGTGAGACTGGTTGTTTCGAAGGAGATATAAGACAGTTAGTGCGTGGAATGGTGACGTGCGGACGTGGATGAAAGGTGTACGAGCGAGGTTCGTGTAAAGGGGCGGTGTTTGTGCAATATGTGCGTAGCACATGTTATGTTAGTTAACAAGTGTGAGATAATTAGACCATGTGAGATACAATAGTGTGTCATTCAAACAAATGTAATACAGTTTTTAGCTAACTTGTTTCATTATAGTTATCGAACTTTCAACACAATATAATTTCTGAAAGCAATATTCAAGATATAATCCAACTTTAAAAAAATGTATTATAATAATACTTTCTACAACCATATAATCTAAGTGATAGTTTGAATGTATGGAAACTACACACATTTTGTAATTCAAACAAATGTAACTTAATAAAGTTTTAAGATAACTTATTCATTATATTTATCGAACTTTCAATATAATAACCTATGGTTTCTGAAACCAATATACAAGCTAGTAACCAGCTTTAAATATAAGTGTAGACTTGGCAAACTGTAAACAACATTGATGATAGCTACATAATTATTTAAATATGTTAAAATTGTATTCGTATTTGTACAGTATTACCTCTAAAACTGAATCGTATATCCTTAAATGTAAATCTTTTTCAGGAAAGTGTGGTATAATACTCCTCTATTTTCAAACAATAACACTTTTATTCATCAGAGACATATTTTCGCATAATTACATTGAAATAAACCGTTAGATCTGTCCCCCCATAGTGTAGCTGACGATAAACTTGAGCGTCATGCTTTGTTCCTTAGCAATGTGTATGTGTATGTCCATCCAGCTATATTATAGATATCAATTATTCTATCTGACACAAAGGGCGCAGCAAATATTCCGTAAAAAAATTTTATCTGTTATTTCCTTGTCTTTGATCTAGTATTATCTATGTAAATATAAGATCAAACGACATCTGAAATTTTCCTTATTTATATTTTTTATTTGTCAAAGAAAAGCTACCCTCTAATGTGAATGCTTAAAATGACTGAAAACATACCTCTCAAAACACTCGTTTCCAAGGAGATTTGTAATAGGTTTGTTGATAATTCCAAACCCCGTGTTGTCAAGGAGATTTACGAAGAAGATTTATAATCGTACATCAACATGTAATATTTGAATACACTATTGTTAAAAAAATTCTGTAACCACACGAACAGTCGATTTTTTTGACACTGCTTTTCTCACTGAGCTGAAAAATAAGGAGTACAACAGAATAACAATTATTAATATTGTCTCGATCCAACGAGTACTTTTTGAGTATACCGGAAGCAAAAAAACAAACAATCGAATGTACAGACATATTTAGAGTTTTATTTTATGTATAGATTATATTTATAAATCAAGAAATTGTATCAACGCTAAATGTACTACCTATAAACTGAGTAACTATTTTAACCTAGAAACACACAACTATTGTAAATACTAATACCTCGTTCAAAGTAGTAGACTTTAAGTTTACATAAATAAACCAAAGGAGCATGCACTTGTATTTACTGTTGTATAACGATTTGGTTCTTCATTTATTATTTTGGGTTGCTAGGAGAGTATTTAGGTAATATTGTGTAGCTATTTAATTTTAGTAGTATTAAAATAATATGGGCACGGATTGGCGTTTCAAACAATAGGGTGTGATGGGATGGACTAGGTAAAACTAACGCAACACAGGAATAGGGTGCAATGAGGGGGACTGGATATAATTAGCTCACTACAGAGATATGGTGTAATGAGGGGGACTGGATATAATTAGCTCAATACAGAGATATGGTGTAATGAGGGGGACTGGATATAATTAAGCTCAATACAGGTATATGGTGTAATGAATGGGAACTGGATATAATTAGCTCAATACAGAGATATGGTGTAATGAGGGGGACTGGATATAATTAGCTCAATACAGGGATATGGTGTAATGAATGGGAACTGGATATAATTAGCTCAATACAGAGATATGATGTAATGAGGGGGACTGGATATAATTAGCTCAATACAGAGATATGGTGTAATGAGGGGGACTGGATATAATTATCTCAATACAGAGATATGGTGTAATGAGGGGGACTGAATATAATTTGCTCAATACAGAGATATGGTGTAATGAGGGGGACTGGATATAATTTGCTCAATACAGAGATATGGTGTAATGAAGTGGACTAAATAGAACTAGCTCAATACAGGGATAGGCTGGGAGGGGAACTGGATATAACAAGCTCAAGATTGGGATAGGCTGTATGTAATGAGGGGGGAATGTATATAACTAGCTCAAGATAAAAATAGTGTGTAATGAGATGGACTAGATATATTAACCCAATATAAGGATACGCATATGTACTAATTACGATAATGAGTTAGTGATGAGAAAAGTTAAATTTAAAGGAATTGTACTCGTATTTTAGGTCTAGGTGTCGTGTAAAGCCATTTAGGAAAAAAAAACACTCTCAGTACACCCAACCGGAATTAGAACACCGATATGCCTGTCATGGGAAGAAATGTTTATTATTGGATTGATGCATTAGACCACGAGGATATCAAAGCGGGTTCTGAATTTATTAAATACATCTATGTTACTACTAAATAGAATAATTGTGTAACCACTACAGGGTTTTTCTGTTACTATTCAAAAATATGTTTTTGCATTTCTCTTGTTACTAATCTGATATATTTTTTAATAACCACTATAAATGTTTGCTTTTTCTTGAGAAACTTTGGTTAATTGGTACTACTAAATCCACATCCTTTTTTCCTATTATAAAAAATGTTTTACAAAATTATTCACAAATATGCATACACAATACATAATTGTAAAGTTAGGCCTACATGTCGGTATGGATTTTTTTAATGTTTTTCCTTAATACAACTATACTGTCCCCTAGTCCTCCTTCTTATAGACACTGTTTACAAAGACAATAATAAAGGTTTTTAGATGTCAGATTACAAAAATAGCTCAAGTTCAAAAGTAAAGTTGATAATAGTGTAGGTCTACCTTATTTTTATTTTGGGAAAAGATATTTAGAATTTAAGTCTAGAGACATGTATTATTTAAAAGAAGGAACACCACGAATAAAAATATTTATAATAATTTGTTTAGTACAGATACGTGATTATTCTAGTCATTAATAATAGTATTTTAACCCTTAGACAACTTTTGGACATTTTCCTCTCTGTATTTTCTCTGAAGATAGAATCTCCCTGTCCTTTATTATTCAGTTTTACTCTCTCCCTGTTCGGTTGTTTTTCTTGTTAAAACTTTCATCTAAATTAAGAAAGTGAAACTTCCCTATTCTACTCCTGACAAAACTGTGTAAGGTCATTGGTTTTATCTGGGTGCCCGGTAGCCAACCCTACTACAGCACTACCAGGGCACCGTAGGGACTTAAATGGTTAGGATGGACCCCGAGCGGTAGAGGTTCGAATGGGTGGTTTGTGGGGGGTGAGACTGGTGAGTTAGTCCAATAAGATATATTTATTAATATAGTCAGATGCTAAACTATTACACGAGTAACTGGATAGATCTCCCGTGACGAGGGAGCAGGCACTATAACGGTCTCGCAGCCTTTTGGTAAACCCGCGATCAACCCTCCGGTGGGGTGAACCACCAGATCACATTTTATATCGTCATTTCGTCAGACGTGCTAGATACCACCACACATGTACTCAGCATGGCTTCCAACATTCAACAACCGTGTGTTATTCTCACACACAAACTTGCTGATCTCGAGTTTCACCAGCCAGGAAGGTCCATCGGTCGCACCGTGCTCGCTCGTCAACAGGATGCAAGCAATATGAGCTATATTCCATTCACGTTAGGAATTACTCTCCGAAAGGTCTTTTTTTCTACCAATATCCTACTATATAGTAGAATTATGGTAGGGAAAAAGGCCTTTCAGAAGTCAATTCCTACGGTGAGTGGAATAGATGTGCTATTCTCAGCAGGATGGCAACCCAATACTCTTGACTTACAAGGAAATGTACAAGCGTGGTTTAACATCGTGCCAGAATAAGCCTTAAAATAATTATGCTCTTACAAAAGCAAATAAAAACATTGCTAACTTTTGTCTTTTTACGACGTATATTCTCCTTTATAAACAAATACAAAATGAATATTAAGTCAGCCTAATCCGAGAGCCATAATGGTCATGTGTAAAAAATGTAGATTATTTAGGAACAATACACTGAAAAATAATACAAAGGATCTTTTGTTGTGATCAAGGAGATTTAATAAAAGAAGAGGATGAAAATGATTGTTTGAATAAAAGTTTCGTGGTGCATTATAAAAGGTGTATTTCTGTTCTTGGCCTTATGATAAAATGCAAAAAATAAAGTTATCTATAATAACTTTCCTAATCATTTATATAATCACTATTAGGCGTTTAAAAGTAGATCGTAATTTTTAATTAGTGAGTTAAATGACTTTAGTTCGATTCCTAACCAGGATTAAAACATATTTGATGAAATTGGGACACTCAGTTGACCGGTGTTGAATTGACCATCTTAGAAATGAGTGTTGTATCTGTCAATTTGTGACTGGTGAGCGTGTATAATTATTGGGTTAAGTAATTTCATGTTAAATAACCACGAAATAAATAATATTTTCATTTTAGCTACTACGGTATATTCTTGTATTATCTACACCACTACCACCACACCCACCACACCCACAAAAAAATGTTACAGGGCACCGCACAGATTTCTTCCCTCTTTTATCTTACGACAGAGATTTACTACAAACTCGTAAGAACTCGTGAAATGAGTTAATAGGCCGATATATTCTTGTAGAAACACTGCACCAAAGATAATAGATCAAATAATACACACTGTTACTCAATGGCTCTAGGAAATAGGAACACTGTAACAGAAAAAGTGAGAAAAGAGAAACATCTGTTCACCAAAGAACATAAAAATCAAATTCATTTTCAAACACTTGAATTAAATATATTATTATGAAAAACAATAGATAGATATAACATTTAATCAAAATCGTTTGAATGAATTTCGAAAAAAGTTGATTTTTTTTATTGATTTTTTTGCCCTATTGTAAACTACCCTTAAATTTAGGGTTGGATATATAATCCTGAAAACCTCTCGGGGAGACCGTATGAAAGCCTCAAATACCAAATTTAGCCTAATCGGTTGAAGAGTTTTTGCTCTAGCCTGAGGTACAACCAGAAAGATGAACAGACAGACGGTATCGTGAAAACTTCTTTTTTTTTTAGTTTTAGGAGGTCAATAAATGTCAACATTTATCAAAATATCAAGTTCATTTTTTTAACGACCACAATACTTCACTCTCCGAGGTGTCGAGAGAAAGTAAAAACGACAAATTCAAGTTAACCCATCCACCAACTTGGATTTGTAGGAAGGGCTTGTTGAGAATATCTTGTGTCAAATAGTACTTTACTGATTTCTACTTCTTGCCCCTACAAAGATAGGCTACGTGTGAAACTTGCAATCAGAATAAGAGTGATACGGGGGTGAAGGGAAGGAGTGGTTTAGGCGCAGGATGCACAGATCGTGATCCGCTTACAAGAAATAAGCCAGGAGACTTTGGAAACTAATTCTACACGGAAACTGTTCGGAATCGAAAACTCTCTACCATTCAATGTGGAAAGGTTTGGTCGCCACTATTAACGATAATACAAACCCGGTCTGGTATTGTTGTTAAAGTTTAGCTTTAGTTTATCTATGGATGTTCTAAATGGGAGGTCATGAATTAAATAGTTAAATGAAACATTTGGAAACGAGGCGATCTCGAGTTTTAATCTCTAAATTAAATAGCAAAGTCAATTTTTTTAAATTATAAAATTATGTCAAGATATTATTATTTTTTAGTAAAACTGCAAACAGTTAAATTTTTATACATAAATTCTAATCTAAATTTTAGAAAAGCTACTAGAACTACTTTAACTTATCCATAAGTTTAGTCATGTAATCTGCAGTTGCCATTATAGATAGAAATTATCAAAAGTCAAAATAACATTAATAATACAATAAAATACTATCAATGTTAGCCACAAAAAAATATGTTTTTATATTCTAAAAGGTTCTTTCTACCAGAATAATATTTTATAATTTAAAATAGATGTTTATATAAGAGACTTGAACTTAGTGATAGATTTGACTATTACTTTTAATTATTTATAATTGTCACGTTGAACCAATATCTTGGTGACCTGGTGGTCTAGGGGTAAGGTGTCAGACTTCTATGCTGGCGATGTGGGGTTCAATCCTGGGTCCCAGCATGGATTTATCTGATTGCCAAACCCTCCATTACCTCTGACAAGACGTGTATTAATCACTACTTGTGAATGTGGGTTATACCAGGCCTCCACCGTGGTTCGGATTCCACGTTAATCTCTAGGTCCTTCATTTCATCTTACAATCACCCTACCATTACAAATTTGCGTAAGCGCGTATAACCCGAACTGGTAGTAAGATGCAGTGATAGTAGTAGTAATAATAATAATAACCAATATATCTACCTATTGTTATTATAATAAAACAATGGTCTCTGAGGGTTTCTCATATAAGTATGGGTGGATAGGGCTAACCAGAGGATTTACATCCGAATTTACGTGGAGTCAGGGAAGGGAAAGCAGCCCTAGTTCAACAGATCAAAGGTTTAGTTCCTAGTGGTCAAAGCTCAATTTACTGACTGATGATATCCTCAGATATATTAGAGTTGGAATAGAGATTAACCAGAACTGGTGAACACGCAGATATAGTCACCAGTCTCGTTTCAGGCTGATGTAATAAGGTGTATTTTTCGTCTAAATATATATATACCTCCCTCCACGCTAATTCTGGTACTTACTATAATTGTAACACTCCAAGTACCTACCGTATTAATAATATTTATTTAGTCCGGACGGGTAGTAATACATGGTGGATCGAAAAGACGGAACTTTATTATTATTTGTTTTAAAATTGGTCCATTATTATCAGAATAATCTCCTGATATAACCTACTGTAAAGTGCATCACAGACCTTTAGTATTAATACTATTATTTGAGATGTATAACGTACACTTTCTTAACCAAGTGATTATTTCGGCACAAGACTTAAACACTAACTTCTCTCCGGAACATACACAATATGCATCACTGTAAAAGGGGAAACCCACATTTGACCAACGATAAACTTTTTTTGCCTTTCCGTAAATGGGAAGTCTCTTTATCAGCCGTGGTTTGTATGATTATGAGTTGTTCGAGTGTTTATAGATGTATGTGTGGAGGAACGCGTCCTCGAGACTTCACACAGTTCAGTTGGTAGAGCAGTTACACGTCACAGGTCACGGGCTCAAATTTTCAAATGTACCATTTCAGTTTATCAGAGGATCATGTTATATGTCACCAGTAAAACAGGATTAGGAATGAGGTTATCAGAGAAAGAGTGGGAGTACAGGAGGAATGTGATAGTAGAGGAAGCCAGGTTGAGATAGTATGGACATGTAATGAGGATGTTGGAAGATATAGTAGTGGAAGCAAAGCTGAAATGTTATGTACCTTTAATTCTGATGTTAGAACAAATTAAACAGTAGATGAAGCAAGGCTGAGGTGGTATGGACATATAATGAGGATGTTGTATCACATTAAACAGTAGAGGAAGCACATCTGAAATGGTATGAACCTTTATTGAGAATATTGGAGTATATGGAATAGTAGAGGAAGCAAGGTTTAAATGGTATGAAGATGTAATGAGTATATTGGAGTACACGAAAAAGAAGCAAGGCTGAGTTGGAATGAACATGTAATGAGGATGTTGTAGTACATGAAAGTAGAAGCTGAGGAGTGTGATGAAGATTAAATATATGGAAAAAAAGACCAATAAGTTTACGATGGCACCAGTTTCCTAATCATATTGAGTGTGCCTCAAGCTCGGTGCTATACTAAATACAGGACGATATATACCTAGACCAGCATGCAATGGGACAGTTTCATATGTGAAACTGGCCCTTACCATTTCCGGTTGGATAGGTTTCATCATGGAGGAAGGTTGAATTTAGAGTAAGTGCACAGATATTGGCGTGAAGGGAGTGTGGAAAGCTATTTATGAAAAAAAATCTCAGTCTACCAGACCAAGATTTGAACCCCAGTCTCATCATCATTGGCAGTCCAGTCGATTGGGAGAGTGTTGACTTAGACAACGTGGCCCCCTAAGCAGGGAAGAATTAGTTACTCAAAGGGTTTGACTAATGATATTTTGAGAAAAGGCCTGCTGCACACCCTGTTAGAATGTAACTTCGACCCACACCATTTCATGGTCAACCCTAACGGTAAGTGAACGATCGAACATGTGAGGGCGATGAAAGGGGATTTTGATTAGTTGACTTCCGGTACAGATATTTTCAGAACATCAGCAGAGCTAAGACAAAAGTCAAACGCAGCCTAAGAATCTCAGTAACTATTTTTTAAGTCAGGCCACAAATATATTGTTAGTAGTCCTGATCAATATCCTTCGAATATGATATTGGGATCACGTCTTCTTTCTAGTTCTTAGTGGGTTAAGGTAGGGGCTAAGAGAGGGCTACAGTAAAAACGTGACTCGGGTTTATTCTTTTTCATCTTAACGACATGAAAATAATGGCCAAAGAAGAATATCACTGGGCCATATCAATGCTCCAGCCCACAGGTTTGAAGGCAGTTAATCACAACCTGGATCTTATTTTGGCGTTTGTAAGTATCCATTTTGTTTGTTTTTAACATATTAAGTAAAAACCAATAAGCTAGCTCCTTTCTTTGTTCGGGCTCATGTAAACAGTTTTTGAAAGGTTTTACAATCTTCGTTCGATTTGTTCAACTTGTTCTTCCTCCTTTAAAAAAAATCTAATTTGCTTGGTTTTGGTGTGGTTTGTAATGGACCTATAAAGACAACTAATTGTCACTTGCGAAAATAGAAAACATGGCGACATTTTTAATAAAAAACTAGATACTAAATATATTATATTAATAAGTAATAGTTCAATGTCTAGCGATTCTAGATTATAATTTCTAATCAACAATAGTATTTTTATGTTAAGAACATCCATTAGTAGTGGTTTACTTAACTCATAGCACCTGCACATTATTAAGCACTTTCATAACAGAGGTGCCGCCACATATATAGAATGTATAAAAATGTGCTGCCAGATATAAGAGGTGTATCAAAGGGTGCCATCCCATACAGAGGATATATAAAGGATTCCACCACATATAGAGGATGTGTATAAAATAGTTTCGTCATATAAGGAGGATATATCAAATGATTCCAAAACATATAGAGGATGTGTATCAAAGAGTGCCATCATATATGGAGGGGAGGATATATAAAATGATTCCAACACATATATAGGATGTCTCAAAAGGTGCCGCCACACATAAGAGGTGAATCAAGGGGTACCAGCACATGTAGGAGATATATCACAATTTCTCTAAATTTAGAGCCACTTTGATAAAAATTGTGCGATTTATTGGTATTAGGTGTCGGTTTTGAAAAAGATTGGAATTCCATCAATGTGGAGGTCAGTATTTTAGCCCCACCAGGAGTGGTACGATGGGTTTTTTCTAAACGATTTTCCAGTTTCCCTCCAGGAAATTACAAGTACATTACCTCTAAATTATACCTTTCTTATTCCTACCTCACATTAATGTAAATATGTGGATATCTTGGCAGGTTATAACAACGCGAGAAAGAACAATTTTTTATGGGTTGTCACACTTCGTGAGATGATGCTGAAAATGAACGGTTAATCACACCTACAATTTAGTACAAATAATAATACACTTTGTATGATAAATAATTGATTGGGAAATATTAAAACTCTCTTAATTTAAAACATATATGATTACATTGAATAGTGATTATTTTTGGCACCATGTCTTGCTGTATGTTCAGATCATATGCAGTGATTTTAATTTTATAATTTATTTTGGTAATATTCATTGTAATTGTAGTAAGGAGAATTATATGAAATTAATAATATAAGGAATGCACCTAATTTCTACATTGACTTAAATTGATATGTATAACTTCTTCTTGTCAATTAAATCAAGACAGAAATCAAGAATAAATTATGTGCAAGATGATAATATAAGAGAAAGAACTCATTCTAACACGAATTATTAAGTTAATTTAAAAAAAATATTTTAAATAAGTACAACAGCACTTCTAAAAGGTAATTGAAAAGATCTTTACAATAATACTATTCTAAAATTATTTTATTATCAGATAAACAAGAAAAAATTATTCTGTGGTGATTAAAATATGTAAAGCAATAACAGCTTATAGGAGTGGCTAATAAGCAAATTGACTAGAAGATGAATTGGCAATTTGACTAGATTGTAGTTAATAATACCTTAACAATATTAACAGAGATAATTAATATTTATACCTTTTTATTAAATTGTAAATAGTATATTTTAAACTTCTATGAAGGATAAGACTTATCAAGTAGGACTAATTAAACAAAAATAACAGGTAAAAGATATGTCATTAATATATAATTTATAAGTTGAATTATTTACATATTTTAGTAAATTATTAGAAACACCATTTAGCAAGGAAAGCATGATCTGTAATGATTAAAATGTTTTAAGCAAATTACAGATATAAAATGACTGATAGAAAGGTTTACAAAAGATTAATTAATTTGACTGGATTGTTTATTTTATGTACCTCACAAATTTGAACAAGGACAATCGACAGTGTAAGATATCAACATAACACATTTTATAAATATATTAAAATGAAAGGTATATCATACAAAGTGAAATCTTTAACAAAATATAAGTAATAACAATCTATTTGTATTGCATTTATTTGGTAAAATTAATTATTTATATAATTTTGCCTATGTTAAGTATCGAGCAAATTGATTGTTTAGGAGATTTAATTGAAAATAAACGTATGTGTTTCATTCATATTATACTTGTACTGAGCTACGATTTGTGAAAGAATGGATAAAATATATAAGTACAAATTGATTTATCTGAAAGAGGTGTAACACTAATTATAAATTTAACGTATTAAAGGTTTATAATAATTTAACGTCCCTTATCTCTTTGATTTTGATTCCTCTACTTATTTAGGGTTGAACAGGTATGTTAATCTTAGCTGGATGACATGTTTCGACGATTACGACATCTTCAGATCTTCAAATTTGGACTAGGATTTTGTTCCCGATGTTAACACTGTTCAATCTATAATTCATTGTTTTTGTCTTATTATATATTTTATCTTTTTTATTAATTATTTTATTTTTAATATTTTAGTGTATTGCTATTTTAAAACTAATTCTATTTATATTGTACTTAGTTTTTTTAATTAACTAAAAATCTGTTATGATTGCATCAAATAATATTATTATGAATTGCTTACAGCTCTTAATTGTCTTTAAAGATGTATTCAACAGATTATTATATTCATTAATGGGTGAGAGTTTCCCATGAACAATAAACATTACCAATAGTTACTATGCGTTTCCACGTTAAGTACGTTATAATGTATTTGTATATAGCTATATTTTCTCTATGTCTTTATGTGTGTGTGTTTTATGTGCTTTATTTACTTGGATTATATTATAATTGTAATTTTTGGTTAAGTGTAAAGTTTTTTTTTTAATTAGCACCCGTTCGAGTTGTATGCTAAATTTGGTTACTATTATTATTATTATTATTATTATTATTATTATTTAAGATTAATATCTGTCGAACGGATAAGGGGGCGAGGACATAAATGAGATAGCTCACAGACTTGAGGATGGAAGTATATGCTGAACCTGGTTGACTTAAAATGTATACATAAATAATACGACATAGATGCACTAACTTTATGATATTGTGTATTATATCATCAAACAAAATGTTCAAAAATATTTTTCAATAAATTACTTTTATGAAAGTCTTACTAGTAAAAACAAACACATCACAATGAACAACACAATACAAACTCTTGATTTATAAATTTGAAAATAAAATATTCAAATATTTTTAACAAATTTCACATTTTCAAAAATAGGTGGTTTGTAAACTACCCTAAAACTATTTGTTTTTTGTAAAAATAGGAAAGGATTCTTATTTATCATCAAAATCTATTCCTGTATACCCATTTTGAACTCAATATTTAAGATAAGCTTTGAAAAATGTCATATTTTTATAATTTTCATAAGTAAACTAAAATTAAATAAAATTTATTTGGTAAAAATAAAAATATATTATTCATAATCAAGCAGAATAGTCCCCTCTATACCAATTTTGAACAAAATCATCATAGATATTTTTAAAAAATAGTCAAAAATCACAAAAACTAATCTTCAGTGATCCACTATAAATTTTTCTTTAGAAAAACCAATATGCTATTTAATTATTTATTACGTAAGAACATGACTGACACGCATTTTAATACAAATCGTTTGAGCCATTTTTTAAGATTATTAAAATTTATAAAAAAAATGTCATTAGTAAATAACCCTTAAACGAATTTAACCCTAAAAACAATTATAAAGTTTGATTTATCTTGTAAAAACTCCCCAGATTTACAGTTTAAGTGAACTTGTTAAGGATATTTTCAAATTATTTCTTGCTTTTGAAAATCAATTATCAGTAAGCTACCCTATTACCAATTTTTATTTTATATATATATATATATATATAGTTTAATTTGGGAGATAAACTGCTCTTTATATATTAATTTTACACAAAATAGTTAAAGAAATTTTAATTTTTTTAAATCTTTTTTAAAATGAGCCATCAGTATATCCCCTATATAACAATTTTTACCTCAAAAACCAGTATACAGTGCTATTTTGTCATATTAAACACTCTCAATCTGTCCATTTGTAACCAAATCATTATAATCATATGGAAAATATTCCAAATTTAAAAAAATGACATTTGTTAATTTATTTTAGATTAATTATCACGCAAAAACAACCAAACAGTGCAATTATCCATGAAGAATATTCCCAACGTACCCAATTGAAGCGCATTCATTTGATTTTTTTTAATAATTACATATTTTTTTTAATCTTTCATCAGTTAACTACCCACAAACCAATGTTCACCACAAAAAGTGTATACAGAGTTATTAGTCATGCTCAACATGTCCAAGATAATCACTTAGAACCAAATATTTATAGCGATATTTTAAATATTTCAACTTTTTGAAAGATAAGTCAGCAGTAAACTACCCATAAATGAACTTTTATCTCAAAAATAAATATATAGTGGTACTTTTGATGTATAACACTCCTAAGATAAAATTTTGTAACCAAATCGATAAAATCATTTTCTAAATATTTCCAGTTTTTGAAAAATAATTCATAAGTTATCTACCCATTAATGAGTTTTTACCTAAAAATGAAGTATAATCTGATATTTACCATCTCAAACACTCCAAAGATATCCACTTGGAAACAAATCGTTAGAAAATTTTTTTAAATACTTATTCTTTTCGGATGAGCTATAATTAAACTATAAATAAATGAGTTTTTACCCTATATATATACGGTATTATTTGTCATACCACACAATCACCAGATATAAATTTAAAGAAAATCTTTAGAGACATTTACGAAGTATTATGTATTATTAAAATGTTACCATCAGTAAACTACGCTTTAACAGATTGTTGATAAAAAATGTGATATGGTGCTATTGGTAGTGTTAAACAATTCACGGATAAGAATTTTAATCCAAGTCGTTACAGCCATTTTCGAAATATTGGAATTCCAAAAATTCACCCATCAGTAAACTACCCTTATTTTGAGGGTTAGAGTCAAGATTAAAATAGCGCCCTAATGTATAGTACTACAAAATATAAATATAAAGTTCGACAATATCCATCCAACTATTTTGGATCCGTAACCAGGGAAAGGCAGACAAACATGGGGACAAAGGGTTTTGTAAAATTCCTTTTTTTTGGAGGGGAGGGCCCATATAAAATGTAAATATTTGTCATAATATTGAGATCACTTTTGTTCACGACTACAAAACTTTCTCTTGATATAAGAAAGTAAAAAGTAATAATAATAAATATTTGTTAAGGTTAGACCTAGACCATGCATCAACCAGTGCATGTATATGGTATAGGCACATATATGTATAGACCATATACATGCATCGGTTTATGCATGGTCTAACCTTAACAAATATTTATTACTATCACTCACCTCTGACAATACGTGTATTAATTAATCACAACTTATGAATATATGAGTTACCAGGCCCCCACCATGGTTCGAATTCCACGTTAAATTGTAGGTCTTCCATTTCATCTCACAGTCACAATAAAATACCTTACACATTACTATTTTAAGTTGTATTTGTAATATTATTATTATTATTAATGCTCCAATCCATTATCTCAGTCGGTAGTGTTTCTGTCTATGGAGAGAAGGGTTCTGGATTCAATTCTCGGCATGGAATGTATCATTGATGAAATATTGTGTACACTTACACATTGATAAATAAACGGCCGGGGACAAAATGTTGTGCCTGTCCCAGTCTTAAGTTAGATTATAAGGCACATAAAGCTATGACAGGCCTAACCAGCCGGTAGCGGAAAACACGTGGCTTGTATAAAATAACCGAATCAAGCGAAAGGCTGGAAACAAGGGATGTAAAAAGTAAAATTATTATTATTTATGAGCCGAGTAAGTTGATTTTTTCAATATTTTTCAATATTCCAGGCAATAGAAACACTTGCGCAAAAGGCGCTGGTGCAGTTTCAGAACTGTCAGAAATATATTTGGTGTTGTGTTCCTTGCAAAACAATACTTAATTTGGACTGTTTGGCGTCAAAGGTGCATATCATGTATCTTTTCTAAAGAGTCTAATTTCAAGTATTCCTCTTGTTCTAAAAGGGTGAAGTCAGAGTTTGGGAACAGTATCCGTACTAAATCTATTTATTCACCCTCTCTTCCTATTGGATGGTGACAGTATTGTTATTAAATCTACCTATTTACCCTCTCTTCATAATAGGTGGTGTCAGTATCCTTATTATATCGAACTATTCACACTCTCTTTCTTATAGTCGGGGACAAAAAGCGTATTAACTCTACCATCCAGTTTCTCTTCCTAACGGACCTGCTTTTGAAAATGATTTATAGTTATTTGAACAATCACTTGATACTTATGCTGGTGGGTAACCTATTAATACACGTGTATTGAATTCCCTGTTTAGCATGGTAGTTGATCTTAGTATTCAAGACAATAATCTCTCCAAACAGGACTAGTGTTTAAGGTACCGGTATGTCAACGTGTTCCTAAAGGCTCAAATTTCACAGCTTGTGGACATGAAATACCCTGCTTCACTAAATTCAGTGGTGACTCAATGATTCATACCTTCTTTATTCTTGATTTAAAAAAAAAAATTCAGTTCTATTTACGTCCTCTCAATGTTCACCCAAAAGGTCTTATAGCCAATTGGTTACTTAATAAGGATATAAATTCGGTTACGCCACCACGATCATTACACAACCACCATCTGAGCCACAACCAGAGTCTACAATACCGGAAGATGGTGAATTTAAATTAGTCACGTTATAGAAGAAAAGCCACCTAGTCACAACACGCGTGAGGAAACGCTAACCAAGCGCCCTCGCTCCCATGATTAATTTACTGGGAGTAAAGAGGCTACTTACCTATAAACCATCAACAAGAACTTAAATAAAAAATATATCTTTGTCTCTTGACTCTCCCCGAGAGCTGCTGCCTTTTAAAATGAATATTACCTGTCAAAAGAGCTAAAACTTATATTCTTTCACTGTTGGAAATTAAAGACAAAATTTAATCCTCATTCCATATCTATGTAAAAGAGAACGATTTCCCATTAATTATTTGTGGTGACATTTTGAACTTCTGGTTGTCTTGGGTCTCCTTTCTACTGGAGACTGTGGAGACTATTTCCAAGGAACAACCCTGTGAGCCCATCCCCGAAAAACATCGTCAGCAAAGAAATTGAGTCTCAGGACATCAATTATTCTTGTGGCCCACTCCCGACCGTCCACGAAGTGCTGCAGGAAATCGTAAACCCTGGTACTCAAGTGGGTACTAGTGAGTTCTTATTGCATTACCAAAATGTTTGTGGTCTTAAACCAAAGTTGTTCACCAATGTATGTGTGAATACATTTTCTCTAATTTTTTGGTTTAAGCTTTTCTATCTAGCGATTATGTTGTTGATAGCTTCTTTTCTTCCAAATATAATGATTTTATATCTGATGACGGCATTACTGTTTAAAGGGGTGGAGGTGTTATCTCATTTGTTAAATATATCCCATGTGTGTTCAGAATATCTGATATTGATAATAATATGGAAGATTTCTGAGATAAAATACCCACCGTTGATAACCAACAAAGTGTTCACTATTAGACCAAGGGAGAACATCTAATTGATATTCTATCACCCTACTGACAGTTTAAGTCAGAAGTTCACCTCCAATTGGTTGGAATTGTGGATAGTCTTCAATCGTCTCATTCTTATTGAATTTATTTTAAAATCTATAACTTGACCAATTTTACTAAAAATTCTGCAGATTTAGAATTAAACATTAAAATCAAAGAGCCTGATTGAAGTAGTTTTAAATTATTTTAATTATAGGGGGCGTGTTACGTATCAAGTGGTCAATCTATTTAAAATAAATTAAAACATTTAAACAAATTGTATTTAAATTAAAATTACACATATAATATAAATAATTAATAGTAGAATAATAATATAATACACAGTTTTCAGATTTAATAATTTTTTCAGCTTAAATCCAAGCGTATGTTATTAAGTTAACAATTTACATAATATGTGGTTATCGGAGGCAACAAAAGATCATGTCAAAACAAATTTAACTAGTAAACTTTACTCCCTCTTGAGTAAATATAATATACGCATTGGCAGGGGTGGATCCAGGTCAATTTCATAGGGGGGTGATGATTATAAATAACATAGTTACTTATAATGTTAGATTCATGTTTAAAGACATTTAATAGTTTCTCATTCATATTTGATATTGTCTATTTTTTAAACCGTGATCATCTTCTCCAATTTTTTTAAAATCAGATAGTTTTTACAAACTATTTGTAGTGGCCCTCCTTCAACAATTTTTTGAAAAATGGTTCACTCAAGAAGCTATGAGTATTATTTGCCTACATTCATTAAAAATTTGATTTTTTTTAAAATGATAAGCCAAAATTTAAAGTTTTCCTCACATAGACATTTTTGAAATTTGGATAATCCTTAAATCTAGTTAAAGTGATCCTTACCTTAATTTATTAGGATGGTCAGATACCTATAGAAGATAATCTTTGAAGTGGTCTTCCACTGACACAATTTTGAAAATTGATTTATTTCAGACAGTAGGCAATTTGGGGTGTTCCTCGCCTGGAAATTCTCCAAAATGGCATCTATCTAGAAGCTACTTGGAGTTGTCCTCCCCTAGACGTTTATGAAATTTGGATGACCTTGGAATATATTTAGAGCTTTCCTCCCCGACATTTTCTTCCAGTTAGATAACTCTAGTCTAGTAGTTATTTAAAACGGTCTTCTTCAGCAAATTTTTGACAATAGAATGCATCTAGAAGTCATATGGAGTTTGGCTTTAAGACCATCTTTCAGCTTCATGTTCGATATCATCAGAGGATTTAAAATATATCTAAGGAGTGAATTTATTCCTAGGAGGGGCAGATTATTTTCAGGGGAGCAGAGTCCCCCATAGCTCCACCGCTCTTCTGTCCACACATATTCTATATTCGGTATTCGTGGGTGAACTGCCCTCAGACGATTATTAGTCTTCTTTGATATTTGGCAGTCTACCGTCTCTATGCGGAACAATATTCGCTACTCGCTATGCATGACAAATATTTGTACATGAAAATTAATAGTTTTTCAACATTTTCGTGGGTAATATCGAATGGTGAATAAACGTGGACGAATAACGGACGTGTGAGCCTGGCTTTTTCCTTTCTAAAATTTGAACTTTCATTTTGTTTTTGTATTAGTTTTCTAACTTTCACAGGAGGGTTAACTGACCCTCTGACTCCCCCAGAATACACGCCTGATCACTAGGTGAAGGTGGTTTAGCTGCTTAAAGAGGCGTTCTATGTCTTTCAATTATGTGACGTATTCGAGGAGAGAGAGTTAGTAAGAAAGTAATACCTCTTATTTCGTTGTAACTTACTTTTTTAAATAAACAAATAAGTAAATAAATACAACATGATATATTACTTTATAATCGTTCTTAAGAAAATAAAAACATTCAAAATAAAATCAATATACAAAAAAAAAGTTTGTGCAAATATTGATCATTATTTAGGAGTAAACTAAGATAAATGGTACGAACTACGCACGGCATTGTTTAAAAATGGAGATATTTACTAAAAACTCGTAATATATGTGAAGCGAAATAATATACACTAGCAAACCCGAGCAAAATTTGCGTTATGGTTACGTTAAACATTTTTTGACTCACGGATTTAAATTCAATGATATTCTTTTTAAAGAATTAAAGTCCTCACTAATATATTTGAACCAAAAAAATCAATATTGAGTCCACAAGGATCAATACTTCGTATTAAAACTTTGACTTCCAAACACAATTTTTGACATTTAGTTAGGGGTTTCACATCTTATGGTTATCACATTTTTAATAATTTCCTCAGCTATAAATTTAGACCAATAAAAAATTAAATAATAATAATTGAGTCAAAAATGTTAAAGATAGATCATTGCTGTACAAACATTTCCCCCGAGAACTTACAGATAAAATAACATTAGCTTCTGAAAGATCTAATTATATACTTAATCTATGGAATTAGAGAACTAATGTGTTAAAACTTGTACCCTAAATGTCATTTTCATAGGAAAGTGCAAATAGTCCTTTTGTTTATAATCTTAATCAATGGCTAGATATGAATTTTAAATAAAATCATTAGAGCCAATTTTAAGAAAATTGATTTTTTCTATTTTCTTCCTTTATAAAACTACTCTTAGTTTTAAGGTTAAACAGACACACACACAGACGGCATTGCAAAAACAACTTTTTAGTGTTCGGGAGGTCATGAAACGTTGACATCCATAAACATTACAGGTTAGATTATTTGGCAGTCGTAGTAATCTTACCAGTGTTGGAAATACTAAAAAATATTTTTTTTGCGCTTAGGTTGAACTATTGGTTTTATAAAAACTATATTTCAAATAAAAGAGTTGCATTATAAATAGATCTACATATTTGCAGCGATAAGTAATTTCATATCTCAAATAGTCTCGGAGATGTTAGTTAAAAATGAGAATTTACACATCAGACTAGAACCGTTAAAATCATTTTGGCGAAAAAATAAGAGTAGCCTATATATTAATAATATTTATAAATGCTTAGAAATTAAATTCAATCAAAATAATTTTAGCATATTTAAAGAAAATCGACATTTTCTCTTTTCACCCTTCAGTAAACTACCCTTATTATTAGGGTTAGCTATCCAATTAAAAAAAACCTTGGGGCAACCCTATGAAAAACCTAGATATCAAGTGTTAGCCCTATCGGTAAAAGAGTTTAAAATCTAGTCGAAGGCACAGGTAGACAGACGGAAATTCAAAAACCACTTTTTCTGATTCGGAGGAACATGAAACGTCGAAATTCATAAAAATCTTGAGTTCGAATTTTTTGACGATCACAATAAATTTTCTGCCGGTAGACTTTACTTGTAAGATAGTTAGAAAGTTAAAAGTGTCATTTGACAGAGCGAATGGGTGGAATGGATTAAAATATTAGAAACGTTTCTTTAGTCAAAGTTAGTATTAAAAATTATTACTTATTTCATTTAAAGCAATAAATATTAGTAAATTAAGTTTATAAGGCTTACTAAATATAACTAAACTATACTAACATTTATCCATATTATTGTCGCTACCCCCTTCCCAGTGGTCATAACGTGTCAGGATGTCTTGCGGGGAGGCATAGGGACGGTGGCAGAATATATGTATGAGTTGTTGATTTATAGACGGCTTTGGTTTGTAGGGTTGATTATAGCCCAACTAACCACTACAAAATTTGAATTAATAATAATGTTTCCACCCACTCTACTAGCTCTTAGCTACGGCCACACTAGACTAAAAGGAACCTGGGGGTAATCTACCAAATGTATAAGGAAGAAAGACATCAGCAACAATTTGGTAGCCATATAAAGGTTTTATTTAATATAAAAACAATTTAAACAATAATTTACATGGTCTCAAAAATTCATTAAGGGTAGTGTTGAAAATCATATTAAACAAATGCACAGTACTATCATGTAAATGTTTCTAAACATGAACCATGTTCTTTGGTCAACTAGGTCAGTCTGGAAGAGACAATCACTCGATACAGCCACAATATGTCAGTTTCACAGCAGTGAATATTGACCAAACCTAAAGTGTTGACTACCTGAGCAAATTATTTTATAAATGTCTAGTCAGATCTTTATTGAATACAAAAAGAAAAGAGCCTAATGGACATCTTTGAAATTGGTGCGAAAGTTGTCTGCTACGCTCCATTTAATACAGACAAAAATAAAAGAAAAAAGCGATATTAAATTTAATATCGTACGGGTATTTTGGGTAACACGAGTGTTTGGCTTACAGACCATAGGTAAAACTCCCACGGGACTATTAAATGTTGACACAACTACGGACGTTAACAAGATCCCTACTTGTTAATAAAAATAATATAACATAAAAAATAAGTCTAGATAAACCAAAATTAAATTTAATTAAATAATTTGGAAAATATTCAAAGTCAAAATCAAGCCATTAGCAAAATTTTACGTTAGTTTATTAAACAATTTAAAATAAGAAAACATCGTCAAAAGATGAGTTTACATTAACAGCTAAATTAAAATAATTAAAATAAAGTACTTCTAACTAAAGTTAGTTCAAAAATATGGCACTATGATATAATTATTCAGTGACCTCACTGACGCTAGCGCCTAATTGGCAGCAAAAAGAATTAGGTGATTCATTACAAAATGTAGTATTACTAACAATATTAATTTTAGCAAATAGTTTACGTTGCCTATTCCAATAAATACGTTAGTCTAATTTCAGAATTTAACAAACCATAGTTCAAGTCTATTAAAATTATATCAATGAAATAAGTATATAAAGAATACGAAAATATCCTGAAAATGTTCACGTCAAGGACCGGACTTATCTTGACGGTATCTAATACAATATCTTAGGACATTACTTCTCCTTAAGGCATCCAATTTAATAGTCAATTTGGCTTCAAAATTACCGGGCTTAAATAGTGTTTCTAGTCGCCTGAGGTTGAATAGGAGGGCAGGAGGGCGTTTTACATATACGTCGGCGACGTCCCATCAGCCACTTCGATGGATGATGAAAATCAGCACGTATACTATCAATCAAGCTTGGATTGGCTGGCCTCTTTTCATCACGTCCGCCAGTGTTGACAACATATCTTTTTGACCAGAGCACCAGTGACGTACACACATCACGTGCTGTCTTGGTGGTAGATTCCATCTTGCCCACAGGGTGACAGGTTAGTCGTAATTCCAGTACTGCTGTGAGAGTATTTCCTGAGTCCCATCAGAATCACATGGACTCGTACGCTTGGCACATCAGATGCAGTTACACCAAGGCTCGTTCGTCCCACTCTTCAATTTAGGACACGGCTAGTACAGTCCAGTCTTGAAGTTTGTTCTAGCCAGAAGATACAAAGGGTAAGTACATGCACATGTTTTTGATTGCAGGGAGTTTATTTTTGTTTGATATGGTTTAGTATTTTAGACGGATTCTACATTGGACTACAATAGAGAAGCTTACTATTGCAGGAAGTTTATTAATATTGCATGTTTCACGCGGAATGGATAGTATGACTTGAAGATTAGTATGGGGGGTAGTATGATGTAACATAACCAAATGTTACCAGAAGTTTACAAAAAATATATAAATAATTTACTTAGGAGCCCGTGACAAAACTGGTTTGGTAAGAAATCCTTGACCGATAGATTGACTGACACTCGGTGGTCCCACACTGATACGAACCCCGGTACCTTGGGCACGATGGTTGCCCTCCAACAAAAGAACACGATGTCCCCTCGTCCAAATACACGCAACCCCAACAACGGGCAGTAAGAACCCTTTGACTAGATATTATTTTGTCAGCCCAGATAGCTCTAAACCAGAACCTTATATATAACAAATTGGCCTTGTTACCAAGAAAAATTCTGACACCTTGTTTTGAGTTGTCAGCCCTTGTTTACTAACTAATAAAAACAAGCTAACTAGACCAGTTATGTCACCTACAACTTTCAACACTTAAAGTGTTACTATAAACAAACATCCAAATATAGAGCGGGGTGATTATATTATATTTGTCTGTATTTTGGTAGCTCTCTGTGTGCTCCATCCAAATTACAAAACATTATTTTACTAAGAATGTCCACTATTATTAGTATAAAAGTAGGAACCAACACTGGTAACTCCCACTTTATTTTGCCTCGTGTATCTGTAACAGCTGCATATAATTAGACTATTGGTTTTGATTTTATAGATTTAAAATTGAATCTAAATGTACCCTCATATGTGTGAAAGGAGAGTGCGGAACCATTTAGGACAAACACCTGGCTAACCGAGATTCAAACTCCGATCTCCCCACCATGGATAAGCCAGACTAGATTACCTTTATACCCTTGTCCGGATAAGCCAAATTTTATTTTTAAAAACTTGTTAAATTGGAGTTCTCTGTACGCCTCGTCAATACCCTTTCCACATCAATTTTCACCTCAAAATTGATTCTCAGATATTGGTCACGAAGAGGTCTACCACTTAATCATAACTTGTATTAGAATGTAATAATAATTGAAGTCATATAACCCGAACGGTTAGTAATACGCGGTGCTAAAAACAAAACAAAAAATTAATTCAGATTAAATTTAGCAAAACAGAAGCTATATTATTTATACTCTAATAGGATAATTATTAATTGAATATCAACCGTTTATTAAGATAAGTCTGATCTGGGAATACATTCATATACATGTTTTTTAATTGAAAAATATAAGCTCATTTAAATTTAGAAAAATAGATTAGTCAAGCTGAATAAACCGTTTTTATATGAGTCGTTGAATCGAGATTAGGAAGATCGATTCAATGCATTCATCATTTTGCCTGAATCGATACCTAGACCTCGATCCTGAGACTTATGAATAAAGAGAGCACCCCTGGGTCGAACTACGACTGCTGCACCGTGCAGATAAAACATGTGAAATGTAATTACACCGGATCACAGTTTTGGAGAATTGTGCGCGCAACGCATCTGCATAGGATCCCGGGCAGCTCGCTTGTTCTGTCGATCGCCGCTGGCTGGGAGGGGTGGAGTGAGAAGAGAAATACAATCCTCTACAGGGTAGTGGGGGGCGTTCCTTCTCTCTCTCAGGAGTAGCTTATTTAAAGTGAGGTGTTGAGATATGTCCAGTCATATTTGTGAAACAAATATGCTTCATATGCAAATTATTAGATATCTAGGTCAGGTATATTTAGCATGTATTTTCTAAATTGACCTATATATGAAAATTACTAACAGACTAGATAAAATAAAAATTCAACCAATATAACCTTTTAGTTTTTTTTATGTGGGGACTGATTCTTACAAAAGTCAAATTTTAATAAAAAGACCCCTATCTGAAAGTAATAAAATTTACTAGATCTAATTTCCCGTATCCATACGTCAAATCATCGGATCTTTAGCTGTCACTTTTGATAGATATTGTTAATATTTTAAAAATAACACGAATAATACAGTTATATATTATTTATATGCTAATATATATATATATATATATGTTTATAGTTTCTAAACGGACAATCCTATGAAAATTAATCATAACCTTTGGGTCTATCCAAATATTTACACTGTTGGGGTAAGAATGAGGAAGATGGATTTAGAGAAAATATATTCGAATCTATATGGAGGAAGATTTGTAAGCAATTTATGAAAATAATCCACTTGGTGTACCCAACTGGTATTCAAGTCTCGATCCCCCTGTAACCGGCAATCCAGTTTAATGCATTTAAGATGTCTTAGGACGTGTGACCACGAATGCCGGTTCGTCAGCTATTAGTTCAACACTTTGAGTAAGACAATACGTCTTTCACTATTACTTTTTTTTCTGTCATGCAAAGAATCAAATCAAGGACCTTTATCTCAAAAGACAAACACACTACCAATTGACCTATGTAATCTCTTACATAAGCTCGTAAAATATGGTTTTTAGCTAACACGTTTAACATCAAGGCTATTAATTGTTTAAACTTATGAATAATTGATGTTGGTTTTTGAACAAATATATTTTCATTAACCTTAAAATAGTTGGGAAAGCTTCAGGGAATAAATAAATACGGCTGTTCTATATTCGAACCTCTGACCTCCAATCTCCATTGGTTTATTCCAATGCAAGAATGATTCCCTAGATTGAGTGACCTGTGCTTCGAAGCATACTCCCTAGTATTGAGTTATTATGCATACATTATAATTGACTGTTTTATTTTACCTATGATATAGGACTATTTGTTTGTATTTTAATTAAAAAATTATTGAACAATTTTTGATGAATAAATAATGCCGGCATTAAGGGGATAGCAACTAGGCAGAATGCAAATTACTATCTTGAAGAAGAATGGAAAAAGGATTGGACGAATAGTATACGGGTAGAAGGGCATACAAACTCTCTCCTAGTGTTATGGAAAGATTGAAAAGGGAATTCCTGTAGCCCTCAACTGGATTAGTACACTTTATTACATGCAATAGTTCGTATAAGGCCACTCTCATTGCAAGAAGTATAACAGATTCTAGACAATGCGTTTGTAGAAGGGGGTCCACGTTGGAGCATTGTAGTATTAGAATGTGTGGAAACTATAGAATATAGGAAGGTTCTACAGGTTCCACTGCAAACTAGTACAATATATCATATATTGCGAGACGTGAATCGATGGGTACTCTTGGATGAAACCATGAAGGATGCATCACAAAGAGAACGAGACGGATACGAGGCAGAAATGAAGACTAGGAGATGGATTGGAGTTGACATTGAATAAAACGACATAACTGAGTTTGATAGCAATACTATTGAAAGTAGGGGTGCAACAGCAGACTCTGATGAGGTATTACTGAACTGCCACTACCCGAATTAGAATACACAAAATTTAGATATCAGCTGGTAGGGTAGAGCGTGATGGAAGACTCCTGTTAACCGGAGTCTGGCTGAGGGAAGGTGCTTTCTGGATTCCAGTTGTGTGAACTCTTGATGAACCGGAGAGTGCCGGAATACCAGCTAGGAAGAAAGTCACAAAAATTAACACCCTCTTAGATGGATTAATCAACCCCTTAATTTAAGAGTCCTGCCTACTTGGAAACAAGTGTGTTGCTGGGCTGGTGCTGTCAGGCATCTGTCGAATGACTGCATGCATGCATGATAACATTAACAATAACTGAAGACACTGCAGCTATACAAGAAGAATGTTATGCATTTAGGTTTAGTTAGTTATAATAATAATAATAATAATTATTATTATTATTATTATTATTATTATTATGTTAAGTTAGTACTAGGTCCTTATAGGTTGTGGCCTCAATAGGAAGTAGGTGGAGTGAAATCTCCTATAGGGAGCTTCCCCAGGGCGTGGATAGGGGAATGCTCGCCCCCGCTGGGTTTTCTGCCGATCTGAGAACTATTAGATCCAAAGGGTGGCGGGACATCCAGCAAGGCAGGGTACTGGGGGCATAAAATACCCGGGCGGACCAATTAGTAGCATAGAAAATAATAAAGTAGTAATTTAGGATAACTAGTTTAAACGTTACGTTCTATAATCTAATATTGTAAAATTAGACAAATAAATTGAAGTAGACAAAACATTGTAAGTTGAGATTGGTCCTGAGCTACATACAAGGTATCATAAAATGTATGTAACGATAAATAAATACAATTGTATTACAACTCATTGATTTATACCACGAACATGAATTTCTCTGGGATACGACACACAGTAATTAAAAGAGTAGATCAAAAAAACTAGACGCCGGGATGAAATAAATGAACAATTTAATTTGTCCTATTTTACCATTATCTACTTTTTTTAAAGAAGTCATCCATTTTCAATTACTTCTCCTAGACTGAAGAGTTTTATTGATGATAGCATATGATGCACTAGTAATTATAATTAACTCTTCATCAGAAATAATTAAAAGTAGAGCAAAGCCAAAGCTTCAACTAGACAACCAGCAAACGTAAGCGAGCATCCGTGAAAACATTCGGTTTGTTTAGTGTGGACGGCAAGGTGAACTTTGAACCAAACGCCGAACAAATTCGACCGAACGCATTCGTTATCCTTGGTTTTCTCTCGTTCGCCTAGTGTATACGCGGCTTTACTGGAACCCAGCGTTGTTGATATCAATTTCTTTTCGTTGTAGCTTAGGTGTCAGAGAGATATAACATCAATGGGAGTTCTTCTCACACTATTCCCTGAGCACCTTGTTTCAAGACATAAACTGGAAACCACGCTCACCAGACTTATTAGCAGTGGAGTTTCTTCTTGTGAGGAGTGTTAAGAAGCATCTTTAGGCAAATCAACCAATTTCAATTCAGGAACTTCTAAAATTGCAGTGGAAGATGAAATAATTCAACAAGACACATTGCGCAAAGTCAAGCCACGTTTCAAGGAGCGCATACAAGTAGCTTATATGGCATATAATGGTGGCCAAGTTAAGGACATTGTTACTATAAAATGAGTGATTCAAGTGTATGTAGAAAATTTTCAACCTTTTGTTGTTATTGTAAGTTTACTTTTAATAGTTTGTTAATTAAAATAGTATAAATATAATTTTATTAAATGTGTCAATACTTTCTGCCCCACCTCTATAAGCATTAAAGATTGAATTGAAATACATTTTGTAGTAAGATAATTTCTAGTGACTGTCCATATAAGGTGCATGCACAATTGCACTTAGAGGAATGGGTTTGGAACAGAAGAAGTAATCATGCGCGATTATTATATTAAGCACTACTAAATGAAATATGAAATGTTTACAATTTATAACTGTTGGTGATTCTTACCTTTTCGTTTAGTTTGGTCAAATTTATGAAGTCCCATTTTGGGGAAATATTGGCTCATTAAAATGTCGATTCTATTACATGTTTTTGCAATTTTTAGAATATTTTTATGTGTTTAACGACATGTTTGTTGAAACTATTTAAATAAGTTTTTCTATTATATTTTTATTTGAGTGTTCTTATTTTTAAATAAAGTTTTTTAATTTACAAACATTTCGATTTTGTAAATTATTTCAAAAGTGTTTACTATTTATAAATTAGTGTCATTCTTATTATAAGAAAATGTTATGTTTTCATGTATTTTCAAGATTTAACATTTTAAAGATGTGTTATTTACAATTTATGTTTGTTTTGTCTTGTCATATTTTAAATATACTATCCTACTTTTATAATAAACAATATTTATTCTTAACATTTTATTTGAATATACTCGAACTCGCCTCGAGTTCAGGAGTTTTTTGAAAAACTTGACTCGAGCTTGACTCAAATGAAAAAATCCAAGTTCGAAGACCGCTAACATATACCTATTTAAAAAAAAATTAAAGAAATTTTCAAAATATTCTCAACTCTCTCTCCTTAGACAAATTTTTATTTTAAAAACAAGTATACAGAAACTGAGCATGTCAAAAACTTTCTATATTTAATATTATTTATAATAAAAATAATTCGAGCCACTTTTAAATAATTTTATTTATTTTAAATGGGACTTTTGTAACCTATCCTTAATTTTAGAGCTATAATAATTTTTTTTTAAAGAATTGAGAGATATCATTTGGAAATCAAGTTGGAACAAAACCCGTTAAACTATTCCATCTGTAGTCACAGGTACAGGGGGAATATTTTATGAGGTTCAGGGATGCATAAAACATAAAGCTTCATCATAGTCTCTTGTTTGAAAACATTCACGAATACAATATCTTACCCATATGAGAAAAAAACCACAACCAGTGGACCCTCAAAATGAGGTGTTAATCTCGTCTGACCTTGTTTGTGAGCTATTGGGGAGGTTGAGGCTCGAATCCCAGCCAGGTGTTCACTATTGGTTGTCCTAAATGTGTGTACACTTCCACCCCACGAAATTCGGGTACATTTCCATTAAAATTCTATTAGAAATACCATTCATTACCTTTTTTTATTGTAAATATGCAGATAGTCCGGAGAGGCAGTAAGACGCAGTGCACAAATTAGATATATTTAAAGACTATCGTTTGTCACATTTATATTACTTAGTCAACTATAAATATTAATTAGTGAACTATGTGTTTGTGTTAACAATTTTAAAGTTAGTTTCAAATATTTATGTAAATACAAGAGTTCCTTTATAAAATGGTATAAATTTTTAAATGATTGATTACTCAATACTTACAACAAACTAAGCGTTCTTCTTAAACACCATCAATGCCCCTAGATAATATGATTACAATATAATTCAAACAATTTTTTAACATTCTGGTTCAAACTAAGGATGATTAATCAAAATGATAACGAAATTACAGAGTGGATTTTAATTATATTCTTTGCCGCCTCCCGCGCTAGCTCAGAATAAGAATAACGTAGGAACTGCTATCTTTGTGAGGTTAGTTTATAACAGAAAGATAAAAATAATGTAATTTTAAAGAGGGTTGGATTTTTTGTGAAAGTACAAAAATCATTCTAATTATAATTTTCATGTTTATTCATTATATTTATCACCGCGTTTTACTACCTATTTGGGTTATACGCTAGTTTACTAACTACGTTAATAGTTTTAGGCATGAGAATGGTTTTAAATATATTGTACCCAGATTGGCGTGGAGCTAGAGTAAAAAACTATTTCGGGAAAATCACCTTCAGTACATCCGACCGAGATTTGAACCTTGATCTCCCTTTCATCGACAGTCCAGTCCCCTAAGAGAGTAGCGCCTTAGACTATGTAGCCACCTAAGTGGATGTTTAGTAATTTTACATTTGTAAATAATATGTGATAAACTATAATAACATTATTTATAAGTTTAAAACGTGAAGAGACTCCCCTAAACAATTATTACAGGAGTTAAACCATACCCATTTTCACTGATTTAACTCTTTCAGATTAAAGTTTACGGGAAAATAAATTCAAATTCTAAAACTATTTAAGTGCAAGTCACAATTTCAGAATACATCAGTTTATTATGACTGTAATTTATTGAGTTCTACCAAGCTGATATTTAAATAAAATAATGTATTTTGAAGATAATTAATTGTATAACAAAGTGTACTAGTTTTCAATTAGTTCAGAAAGTAGGCCTAATTCAAATAGTGAATCTGCAGTTTTGTTTAATTTACTTTAAACTGTGAATATATGCATGCTATTAAGACAGGGTCACCAATTTCATAAAAAAAAGTTTTTGAGGTTTTCACAAAAATAAACACAATATTTTGAGGTTTGATACAAATTGGCAGATGAATAAATTATTAGAAATATATTTGATATGTGAAAGCAGAAAACAATATCTTACAAAACAGTAACTTATTGGGGTAATACGTGTCAAAATTGTATTCATGAAATTTATTTCACCATCATTTTTTATAGTAGGCCTATCGCTTCTCAATACAGATTCGGTTTATACGCGTATGTACTAATTGACAAGGTTTTTAGTATTGGTAAGGTTATATTTAGAGGAAGTGTACCCGCATTCCCATTGATTGAGAGTGTATAACAATTTTGGAGAGCCACCCTCAGTACACCTGACTGAAATTTGAACCCCGATCTACCCATAATCGACAATCTACTTTACCGTGAGAGTAGCGCCCCAGATCATGCAACCACCGAAGTGGGTATGATTTTATTTAAAGAGATGATTTGATGTATGACGTCATGTAAATGTTATAATATTATATCCATGAGGTGAGAGAAGTTAGTGAACAAACTTTTCCTTTGAAAATATACATTAAAAAGATAATAAATAATTATGTATATCAATTTTTTAAAGTTAAACGGACATAACTACTTCAGAACATCATTAATAAATTAACTTAAATCAAATTTCATCCCACTTGTGAAAAAGTCAACGTTTAAAACTTTTTTTTTTTCACATGTGACAAATTGTACATTAACAAAGCTACATTTCAGAAGATCGGCTTCATTTAATAATTTAATTTCATAAAAATAATATCCCTGTCTATACTTTTTGACAAACTGAATCTATTAGCTAAGTGGATGAGGGTAGCTATAGAAAATGCTTCTAATTTATCTTAGAGACGAGTTGAAGAGCCTCAATTATAAATCACATATGGAGAAGCACCCCTAGTGCACCCAGCCGTAAATCAAACCTCGACTTCCTCATCACCAGAAGTTCATTATTCACTAAAGCTTAAACCTGTGAGGTAGTCTTAGTTTTTTAAATAATACGGTCGACCCGAGATCAAATTTTTTTTTTTTTAATTGTCTCTTCGTGTTTTCTTTAGATCGAACCATTTTGTTAGAGTTTTATGGTCCTTTACATTTAGGTAGCATTCAATCACGATACTTTTGTCTCTATATCTCAGTGTAAAGATTACGATAAATCATTGCGTATTTATCATAACTACGAAATATGTTATCACATTTGCAGACTAACATCACATGTCAAAAGACTAACCGGGAGAGATGAGCCTGAGCCTACTGACACGGATCTGATATCAATGTAATAAAACATATTTTATGGATTGGGTTTGGTGTACCTAACATTTCAACAATCAATATTGTTGTTAGTAACATTTAAACCAACACTATTAGTGTTAGTTACATTTAAACCATCATGATTAGTGTTAGTAACATTTAAACCATCATGATTAGTGTTAGTCACATTTAAACCATCGCGATTAGTGTTAGTAACATTTAAACCATCAAGATTAGTGTTAGTTACATTTAAACCATCATGATTAGTGTTAGTAACATTTAAACCATCACGATTAGTGTTAGTAACATTTAAACCATCATGATTAGTGTTAGTAACATTTAAACCATCATGATTAGTGTTAGTAACATTTAAACCATCATGATTAGTGTTAGTAACATTTAAACCATCATGATTAGTGTTAGTAACATTTAAACCATCATGATTAGTGTTAGTAACATTTAAACCATCATGATTAGTGTTAGTAACATTTAAACCATCATGATTAGTGTTAGTAACATTTAAACCATCATGATTAGTGTTAGTAACATTTAAACCATCATGATTAGTGTTAGTAACATTTAAACCATCATGATTAGTGTTAGTAACATTTAAACCATCATGATTAGTGTTAGTAACATTTAAACCATCATGATTAGTGTTAGTAACATTTAAACCATCATGATTAGTGTTAGTAACATTTAAACCATCATGATTAGTGTTAGTAACATTTAAACCATCATGATTAGTGTTAGTAACATTTAAACCATCATGATTAGTGTTAGTAACATTTAAACCATCATGATTAGTGTTAGTAACATTTAAACCATCATGATTAGTGTTAGTAACATTTAAACCATCATGATTAGTGTTAGTAACATTTAAACCATCATGATTAGTGTTAGTAACATTTAAACCATCATGATTAGTGTTAGTAACATTTAAACCATCATGATTAGTGTTAGTAACATTTAAACCATCATGATTAGTGTTAGTAACATTTAAACCATCATGATTAGTGTTAGTAACATTTAAACCATCATGATTAGTGTTAGTAACATTTAAACCATCATGATTAGTGTTAGTAACATTTAAACCATCATGATTAGTGTTAGTAACATTTAAACCATCATGATTAGTGTTAGTAACATTTAAACCATCATGATTAGTGTTAGTAACATTTAAACCATCATGATTAGTGTTAGTAACATTTAAACCATCATGATTAGTGTTAGTAACATTTAAACCATGGCGATTAGTGTTAGTAACATTTAAACCATCGCGATTAGTGTTAGTAACATTTAAATCATCATGATTAGTGTTAGTAACATTTAAACCATCACGATTAGTGTTAGTAACATTTAAACCATCACGATTAGTGTTAGTAACATTTAAACAATCATGATTAGTATTAGTAACATTTAAACCATCGGGGAATGATGTTGATAACATTTTAGCAAGGTGCCTACCTGTGACGTCACAGCCGATCAAGATAGGATTTCCCGTGATAGTGAATTTACGTTTTACTCAGCGAGCTTTAAAGATACAAAGTTGAAACTAAAACCATAAATTCTTAAATAACATTACGAATAGTCTTAGAGTGTCACAACATTATTATTTTGTTCCTTAAGAAGTTTTTTGAAAACGTATTTTTTTCAAATACTCTATATCCTAGGCTACTTATCTTGATCACGGAAATGACCTATAGGAATCTTCCTGCCAGAATGTAGATTACAAAAGTCCATATATTATATGTATATCTAGAATAGGAAACAAGATAAAGGAAAAATTAAATGTCAAGTCATTGTTTTCAGGGCCCAAATATTAACGTGACTGTGTAAACCCGACAGAGGAAGAGGGAAAGGGGCATGAGCACAAGGACATGAGCCCTCTCAGGGTAAAACTCTCATTTTCTTACCTCTCTCTTTTGTATATTGGTGTCTATGTATGGCTGTGCTTGGACTAATTAAGTGCGTCATGTTAATAAAATATCCACTTCAAGAAATAGCTTCGAAATCTTCAAGTAGACAACGCCGTTAAGCTATCATGATTGGTTTTAGTAATATTTATTTATATTACTGTGATTAAACCATAATATCGCACATTTCCAAACAATTATTTGAATCTATTTTCTCTATTTATTTAACTAATAACATGTTTCAAGATATATTGGAAATGACACGCTAGCTCTGAAACTGAGCCTTAAATCGATAGCACACGAACCCTTTCCCTTAGCAGTAGGGCTCAGAGGTGGTAGGGATAGCTAAAAGAGTAATTTTGTTCTTGATTAATGATCCACACATTGACTTATTTCTAAACTTCCCGAGAACAGCTGCTACTTGCATTCTTATAAAGTTTGGACATGAGGTCTGGTGTCACTCCTGTTGGTTTTGTTGTCAAACTTTTCTACTTGCTTGCTCTGGTTTTTGTTTTTGTTTTTCATTTAGCTATTTTCATCATTAACAACTGTCAAATATCTCATAGGTATTTTTAGAACAAAGTTCAAAACTAAAATTAGCTCTTTTACTAATATTTCTACCAACTACAAATTTAATGGGTACGTTTTAAACACCTAAATTATTTATTCAGGTGAGACATAAACTAAGGCATCCGTCTTGTCTTACTCGTTTTCCGGTGACGGAATGTTTGAGGTTAAATATGGTCCAGGATACCTTAGGGTGTTCTTTACTATTTACTTTCTCTCATTTTTATCAACGAAAATACTTTTACATTTCTTCTAAATGTTATTTTCATCATTCTTATTATTAGTTTAATATGCAGATAGACCGGAAGGCCGTAGACCGATTGTTAAAAAATTGCTTTTAAGATCTAATTTAAATAAAAATTGATTTAAATTATGTTTTGATAACATATTTGGGGGTTTTAAAACATTTAAATATTTAAATTAGGTATAGGTTGGCTAAAATTTCGAACCAATTCTAGTTTTATAATTTATTTTATCTATTTGTAAATTTAATTAATCACACAAATAAAATGTTTTTATCTCCTTTAGTTAATTTAAATGTGACATCAATAACACCTAATTACTAATTAGTTATGTATAAATCACAAATTTTAAAACTAGATAAAATATTTATTAACTCTACAAACTTGGAACATATTCATAGTAAAAGTCATAATAGTAATTTGTACTCATTTCATTGTAAGGCTGAGTCTATTAAGTTTATTTTAAGAACCTCAATAGCAAAGAATCGGAGAAACAAAAAACATGTTTTCATGAAGGGAAACTGTTACCGGTTTTCGTTCTAAAGTGAAAAACTGTCAAAACAAAATGTTAAGGAACCAGACCAAGCCATTCCTAATAGAAACGTACTCGCATATAATTTCATAAGTAGGTACGCCGAAATGCCTCACAAAACTGTAGCCCCCACTGGTAGTTAAAAGGTACTAAGGGCCAGTTTCATAGTTAGACTTAGTAAGCCTCAAGTGCGGCGCTACACTAAGTACATGACGACACCTACCTAAACTCGAATGGAATGGGCCGGTCTCGCATAGGAAACTGGCCCATTCCATTCGAGTTTAGGTAGGTGTCGTCATGTACTTAGTGTATCGTCGCACTTGAGGCGTACTAAATTTGACTCTGAAACTGGCCCTAAGACATAAGGCTCACAATGAACTGAATTGCCGATGGCAAAGAGTTTGATGTGTGAATGCCAGCCGGATGTGTTGGGGGTATCTATTAACATGTGATCTATCACTGAAGCTTTTATATTCCATCTCCATAATATTATTAATTAATATAAAATTCCTTTAGCTATAACCAAATTTTCAAAGGACTGCTAAAAAAATTACTAGATCTTATATAATTTATTAATACGTCAAATCAGGTTTGATAGATACTTTAAAGATTTATAAAATAACACTGATACTAAAGAAAATTATATAATTCTGGCCAAAATATATGTATTTATATTTTCTAAACTTCTCTTACTACATTATTATTGATACCTCTTAAATTAATACGCCAGTAATTAAATACAAACTAATTGATGGTTACTTTATATTAAATTACAGTAATAATATATAATTAAAAGAATCTTGATTCATAGTTCAAATTTTACTGTATTTAAATTTATGAAATATAATACCTCAAATATATATATATATATATATAACATCCGTAAATTTAGAAATGTCACCTGGACATAGGGATCAAAACCTATATCCTTGAGCTATTTAGGATTCAATCCACGATCAGGGCTCCTGGATCGATTCCCGTGTCCATATGTCATTTTTAAACTTAAAAATACGGCACGTATCCTAGAGATCATTTCGATCTTCCAAACCTCGCTAGCTCTGTACAACTGTACAAACGTTTGCTTTGTTCCATTTTAGTTAGTTTAGTTAAAAATGCTCAGTAACCAGTTACATGGTCCTCTATTGCAGAGACTAGGGCGATAAAATGTTTCCAGTTGACTTACAAATCATAAGGGTTACTTTTAACGTGCTATTTGAGATTATCTTCACATAGCCTTAGTGAATATGATTGGCTACGTCTGACAATGTCCTCAGATATTACCTCTTCCTGTCCTGGTAGACAGGCCCACGTCATCCTCACTTTCTGACTGGTTCAACAAAAACAAATATTCTTGTTTCCCTGTCTCACAGTTGCAGGGAAGTTCATCTACGAGTTTTTGTTCCTTGATCACTGACAAAAACAAGAAACTCTTGCCATAATAACAAAGATACGAGGGTGGTTACATCTTTCATCAAGTTTCAAGATATGCATTTTGATTACATTTAGAGTACAAATTTCATATAAGTCAGTAGTGTTTTATGTGTACTGACGTTATCATTATGATGAAGTATTTATATTTAATAATAGATAAAACATCCAAAAAAGATTGACAAGTTTTTATAATGATAAAGCCCACTGTATTTGGGATAATAATACCAAATTAAATATTTTAGTTTTAATATATATATAAATTGTACTATTTATTGTATTCCAAATTAATAATAATGTATATTGAATTGTTTACTACACTTAAATCATATTTTGGCATATAGGCCTACGTCTTAATAATTGTATTTCAAGGTTATTCATCATTCTAATGATTTGATTATGTAATTAGCATATATTATATATTAACGTAAATATATCAGCATATAGGTTACCTACTATCCCTTTAAAATATATCTTAAAATATAACAAATTTGAATCCTTGTGTGTGTGTGTATGTGAATAAATAATTAGTTTTTAAAATAATACCCAATATGATTGTATACCCACATACTACATGTATACATATCCAAATATATGTACACATATTATAATTATTATTATTAGCAGCACCGCGTCTTACTACCCGTTCGGGTTATACGCACTTACGCTAATATGTAATGGTAGGGTGATTGTGAGATGAAATGAGGGACCTACAGTTTAACGTGGAATCCGAACCACGGTGGAGGCCTGGCATTCCTCACATTCACAAGTCGTGATTAATACACGGCTTATCAGAGGTGAAGGAAGGGTTTGTACACATATTGTATATATACACATATATATATCTATATATGCACACATATATTATATATACGTATATATATTATATGCACACATATATTATATATACGTATATATACATAAGCCTGTATATGTAGTGTGTATATGTGTATGTATATATATATACATATAAGCCTATAAACATATAAACATTATATATATGTGTGTATATTTATATACATATAAGCCTATAAATATATACCCATTATATATATA
>CABFVX010005806.1:0-10195 GCA_902151425.1 Timema shepardi
ATATCCTGCTGGGGATCTTTTAACTAGTAGACCACTATCCTCGCCTGATATCCTGCTGGGGATCTTTTAACTAGTAGACCACTATCTTCACCTGATATCCTGCTGGAGATCTTTTAACTAGTAGACCACTATCCTCACCTGATATCTTGCTGGAGATCTTTTAACTAGTAGACCACTATCCTCACCTGATATCCTGCTGGGGATCTTTTAACTAGTTAGACCACTATCCTCACCTGATATCCTGCTGGGGATCTTTTAACTAGTAGGCCACTATCCTCACCTGATATCCTGCTGGAGATCTTTTAACTAGTTGACCACTATCCTCACCTGATATCTTGCTGGGGATCTTGAACCTCTTCTCGACGGTGGTTATTGTCCCGTTGAAGTAAGAGAAACATGCCGAGAACATGCACCCCAGGAAACCATAGATACAAACGTAGGCCTTCTCGTTGCTGAACTTCTGGAACCAGGGCCCCCTGAATACGCCTATCCCGCAGGTGGTGTCTTCTGTCAAGGGATGGTGCCTGTACAGCTCCTCGAGCTCTTTGGTGGTCGGCATAGGCCGCTTTGTCTTCTCGCCGACGCCGTTACTCGGGTTGTCTTCTGTCATTTCGGTTCGGAAACACACGCGCCGGACTAGTGATTCATGGACTCTGCCCTCTGTGCGTTGAGATGGATATGACTAGAACCCCGACAGGTGCTCCCAGACACAATCAGAAGAGGCTGAATATATCACGGTAGTATCTATCGACGGATCTTTCCGCTGATTTAAAAGGGTTGATTGATTAGCGTTATAATTCAACGTCGGCACATTTGAGACTCCAATAGGAGAACTGTCGATATTTCACAAATAAAGCTACAAAACGTGGGCAAGTGGCGTTGCGCCGCCGGACGGTTTAAAGACTATCCACCTCTTAATTGTTTCGATATGTTTTATCTCCTGTTTGTTTAGGATTGTTTCTTCAGTCTATTGTCCGCAAAGCTGATATCAGCGGGTTGGTCAACACGTTTGTCCGTCGCTTTATTCCCACGAGATTTCCACCAAGAGGATCGAACTGAGGACCCGTACATACACCCACCGTTCTGGTCTCTTGAGAAGTGAGTGAGGATGAAAAAATATCTTTAGGTTTTGCATTTAATGAGTTATGAAACTTGTCATGTGACTAGGGTGCATGTAACATTATTTGCTCAGCCATTATTATCCGGGGTTTTCAAACGCCAACTACTGTATTTGCCTCTCGATTTTGCTAGAACTTGCTGAATAAAGTAGTGACAATTGTGGTGCAATAAGCACCAGTTGACAGGTTCAGTGGTTCACTGGTAAAACAGTATATGTAACATCGAAAGATAAGTGAAAAATGCAACATATTAAAATTGATTGTTCAGTTTGAATTTGCTGCCATTCACAAGTTTTATTTCGAGTTGAAAAAAAAAAGACGACTGGTCACAGAAACAATTCTCGTGTATTGGTGTATTAAAAAAAAATTTCTAACTAAGAATAACCAAGAATTATATTCACACCCAGAATGTATATGAAAAAGCATATATTTTTTTTTTTCAGATTTAATTTGATAACAGATTAATTAAGGCAGAAAATTCCAATGCGAATTTCAAACGTATTAGTGCGTGTTCCCTTTATGTGTCCTCAAGAGAGACTATATTTATCTTCTTCACAGTTTTCAATTATAATAGCATTCAAAAGTCAATGAAGGCCATTTACTAATTATTCTTTTTAAGCTATTGTATGTGAGACTTGTTGAATAACTCTTCACAAGACAAGAAGTCAGTACAACGTGGTGGTACTATAGTCAGTACATGGTGATACTAGAGTCAGTATGAGGTGGTACTGGAGTCAGTACGAGGTGGGATGCCTCTTGTAGGCCTCATCACACAATTAACTATCTAGTTTCAGAAATCCTGCCACTTAGTCCGGTTTTCCGCGCACACACATGACTGAATGAATGGTCCGTAATTTATGACACGTAATTATTTCGACAGCCTTCACTAAATCCACCCTTCATTGTTCTAGTTTACTATCACAGTTCACACACGGCTGTAATCCGAGGGATGATGGTTGGAACAATCAGAGACTAGTGGACTAGGACACTAGGTCACAGTTCGACCGAGCTTGTAGGACATGTCAATGGCCCTGGACAGTCTCGGATGATGGTTGGAACAATCGGAGACTAGTGGACTAGGACACTAGGTCAACAGTTCGACGGAGCTAGTAGGACATGTCAATGGCCCTGGACAGTCTCCTGATGACACCGCAACCCTACAGAGGTCTTGGTTTCAATCTCTGGAGTGTTTTAGTGCACTTATTGGTCTTGACAAACTTGAGTTGCGATCAAGCTAGCAGGAGTACATTTCCTTGTGGGATGTATTTAATCAGTTTAGAGGGAAGCCATTATTAGATTGGTAGTAGCTTTGATTACTCTCTTTATTGATGAATTAATAATTGCAAAGAATTATGGGTAAGGACATGAGTTGAATGCACAAATGTTGACTAATGGCATATACATTGTAAAATAACATGAACTATTAAAATATACCAGATAGGGCTGTGAAATATAAATAACACAAGAACTATACCAGATAGGCTGTGAAATAACACAAGACCAGATAGGGTATATTTATTTGAGGTGTTAGTTGTTATTGTCCTCAGTCCCATCCCTACTGTCCGTGCTCCTGGCAGGGATGCTGTAAAGAGACCTTCAGGGTCTGTCTTGTTACATGTTGGAGTAATCAATTGTCAAGGGCCGGTACGCCAGCGATAGTACCATGTTGGAGCAACCAGTTGTCGAGGGCCGGTACGCCAGTGATAGTACCATGTTGGAGCAACCAGTTGTCAAGGGCCGGTACGCCAGCGATAGTACCATGTTGGAGCAACCAGTTGTCAAGGGCCGGTACGCCAGCGATAGTACCATGTTCTGCAATAACATACTTGTGTGATGGATTATATCACAACTGCTTTGAGAGGCGGGAAGTTAATAGTCAGATGATCGCCAACACCTTAATGTATCAACTTTTTAAATGAATAGAAATAAAACACAGCTCAAGATCACCGTGAAAACACAGTTGGGACGATCTGGTTTATAACGGAATGGCAGAAACTTTACGAATTCGGTGCCAGTCACTTCTTTACTGTGTGCACTTATAAATAAATATTATTTCTGATTATTAAAGAAATTGCTTTATAAGTCTGAGCAAAATTTATAATTCAAATTATAATCATGTTAGGATTTGTATTTCATTCAAAACTCAGAGTATTGTTAATATTTTATTGGGCTTGCTAAAATAAATCTAATTTATCATAATATTTAATTTGTAACAATCGATTCGATATGACCAGCCAAGATTGGACGAGTTTTGATTTGAAATTGAGAATCTTTTGATTCACAATGGCTTATTTTGGTCTCAGCCCTCCCAAGTACTTTAGATAACGAAGTGTTATTATTATTATTAGCACCGCGTCTTACCACCCGTTCCGGGTTATACGCACTTACGCTAATGTGTAATAGTAGGGTGATTGTGAGATGAAATGGAGGACCTACAGTTTAACGTGGGATACGAACCACTGTGGAGGCCTGGCATTCCCCACATTCACAAGATGTCTTGTCAGAGGTGAAGGAAGGGTTTGGTAATCAGATAAATCTGTGCCGGGACCGAGGATTAAACCCCGGCCACCAGCATAGACTAACGAAGTGTATTACTACTCTGTCAGTAGCGTGTCTTGTCTACTGAGCTAAGGGTAGGGAGTTCGAAACGTGGGTTTACCCTTTAACCTTGATAAATTAACAGCCGGGGACTGGATGTTGTTCCTGCCTTAGTCCTAAGTTAGATCATAAGGCATATGAAGCCACGACAGGCCTGGTAAGCTGGTAGGGGAAAATATATGGCTTGGATAAAAAAAACTTATCAGGCTAGAAACAGTAAATTGTAAGACTACATTGGACACACCCTTTAGTGTGTGAATTGTTCAGGGTTACCTCCAAACAACTCAAGGGGTGACCAACTCACCAGCCAAAACGATTGAATCAAATCTGAATTATAGTAGATCTTATAGTTTCTAACATTTTTGTCATATTTATGTTGTGCTAAGAGTTTCACCTTAGATACTGCGTTTACTACCATTTTTATTGGAAGGAGCTCCTGAAATAAAGGTTACTGGGTCTACTTTCAGGTCATGTGCTCTGCAGCTGTCACTTTTGATATATATTATCAGTACGTATAGAATAATAATAATAATGTAATGTGTTATCAAGAAACGTGTGTAATTTTTAAAAGGTCTTCCAAATGTCCGACGTGAGAAAGTCGAGGTATCTGAAGAAGGTTAAACAGCTCCAAGTGGGTGGTGCACGGTAGCACGGCTTTTTTTGGTAGTCTTTATTCATTAAAAAAACAATATAATTGAAACAGGGTTCCTACACAAAAACATTACATTTTTTTCCATGACATTTCATATATTTTTTGGTAAATCTAGAATGTTCTTCAAGTGTATACAAATGTCTCTCATAAGAAACTATGCTGATTTAAGTAACTTTTTTTTTTTGACATATTTTGCATATTTCTTGTTTTTTTATGAATTTTACAGGAAGGTATTGGAAAAATGAGAATTTCCACAACATTTCCAAGCCTGGAATAAATATTTTAAAATTCCAGGTTTTCCACGACGCGTAGGAACCAATGAAGTAATTTACCATATTAAGAAATATGCAACAAAAATGAAAATAAACAATTTTTCTAATATAAACGTCTGGTTTGATTGTAATCATGCGACTAATATCTTATGTAATTGACAATTGAATGGATTTTTAAGAATATATTTACATAGTAATCGATTTCCAAAAATGTATGTCATATTTAAGAGCATTTATTACTAAATTAAATGAACCCTAATACACTGAAAGGAACCAAATATTTTAATTCAAAATTCATTTCAGTGAAATTGTGATCACAGTAAACCTTAGTTCAAAAAACGAAATAACAAAACATCCAAACGTCAGATACATTTTATTCCAATTAATTACTCCAGTTTGATAAGATATTTTTGGTGTCCATCGAACAGATATCGCCAACTTCAAAATAGTGAAAAGGCAGAAATTTGGTTGGGTTTTCTTAAAATTATTAACAAAAAAAATAAAACCAAACCTTTAAAACATTTAATAGACATGCTTTCACAACAACAGGGCCTGGTTTTATAACGGAAATATTTCGTAAATGCATATTAACATTCGCTGAAAACTCACAGCGTTAACAAAGAGGTATATTATAAAAACTTGAAATAATGCACAGCAAATGTATCGATAACGAATAATTAACAATAAACTTCACAGGTCTAAAAAAAAAATGGAGAGAAAAGATTCACAAAAAATAGTCCACAGTATAAAAAAACAATCATATAACAAGTCATTTTAAAATACTACAAGGAAATCTCGTAATAGCGGACGACTTCTGGGAAACAATAAGATTTTCGTTATTTGGAAAAACAATTAAAAAAAACCAATTGATACTGTTTCAACAGTTTAAATCTATATGAACTACAATCTAATTATGCAGAATTGTATGCAGGGTAGTTATGACTAATGAATACATTTTGTATGTAGATTACTGTACAAATTGTATACTATACAGAATAAAATTCAATGTGAACAGTAAACCTTCTGTAATGTATTTGTGCGCACAAGCAGAGATTAAACTGCCGCAGCTGATGGCTGGGAGGTACGACCTTGAAGTATGGTCATTAGAAAGGGTGAGGGGAAACACTTCACCCCTAGCACCCTACAGTAAAATATATGGGGCGACGAGTCTCTCCAGCAGGGTTTGTTATTGTGAAGTTTTATGTTTTGTCTTCGCGCCTTACTTCTTGTTCAGGTAATATGCATGTGTATTAATCACGCGTGTTAGGGATAAGGAAGGTAGATAAAGTGTACCCACATTTGCATGGAGGGAGAGTGGAAAACAATTCCTGAAACCCCCCCCCGATCTTCCGTTATATGGCAGTCTGGTTCGTTGTGAGCGCGCCCACGAGTGTTCGGGAAGTTGTTTCGCCGTAAGAGACCGTATTATTTTGACAGGGAAATTAAAGTGTCCGCTATTCAGAGGTGTCCGTTAAGGGAGGTTTAACCGTATCTTCTTTCCTGCTGGCAAACAACACTGTCATTTCACACTGTTGCCATGTCTTCCTTACAAAGGTTCTTTCCTAAATAAATAATCTCAAATTAAGTAATAACAATGGTTTAGAAATAATTATTGTTTTCTCGTTCAGCTTTATATTATTGCACAGACAACTCAATACAGCGCGCACACTCACACACATCTACACGCACGACCAACAATTTATCTTGTACCTGGACGTTCGGGTAACACGCACACGCTACGATACATTTGTTCATAGAAAGCTTGTGTCAGAGAGAGAGAGAGAGAGAGAGAGTTATACATATATCTACGACTAACGAGATGAGAATGCTGATTCTAACGGGGCAGCTAAGGATTCCACTTCGATTTAACTATTTATTTTGGCACATCTATTTATACTTAAGATTGAATAATAGTTTGTTGTTGTTTGGTTAATGTTCCCAACTCTCTACTACTACTACTACACTATCAAAGTGGCAAGAACTCCTGAATTTACACTTGTACAACTATATTACAATTACAGAATGATAAGACAAAGGTCCAGAGTCCTGTCTGCGGTTTCAACGAGGGCTCTGGCCCCACATTTAGGGAGAGCGACGATCCTCAAAGTGCTTTGCGCTCACAGAATATCACACTTTGTTGTCAACTCTATGGAATTAGGTGAGCGATCAACACACCTTACCCTCACTAAATAACTTTTTTTTTACATAATCAATTATTTCACATGTGAGATTGTGCTTAGAGTATGGATCATCAACTCATGTCCGAGGTTATAATTTATCGGCGCAAACTGTCCGACGGCTCGTTGAAGCGGCAGACAGTACTCTTTTTTGTTTCATTTCTTACAAACCTGCCAAAAAAAAAAACACCAGGTACTTTTAAACAATCTTCCCGCAATTTGAGGGAATAAAGTATCCCGTGTATTTTATATATAGGCATTAATATAACCGTAGGCATGCAGTTCATGGCCTGGTTAGGTCATATTTTAAAATATTTGATAAAGAGGCCTAAGTAAAAATTGACCACCTATCTTAAGATTTGTTTTAAGGGTTCCCGTAGCATTGTTGACTTTTATTTTGAACCAGCAATAAAGAGTTTCGGGGTGGTGGAGGGGGGGGAATTTATGGGACAACTTAAACAATTACGTAGATTGCATTTCATATCAAATGTACCATAAACAACACTATCCATACCAAACTTTTGGTTTGTAATTGGTCGAGACAGACTGAATAACTCCCAATTGACAAACAAATATTATTTTAGCCAAAGATACGGCTTGTTTAGTATCAACAAATAATATTGCGGCTTTAAATTATAAGAAAAAAAAAATTGCCTAACAATTTTTTTTCAAATCTGTATTGATCTTAAGGGTAGCAAAGCTTCAAAAACAGATTTTCGGCTTAGACGATTATGAAGCTACGCCAGTAAAGTTATCAAGATGAACTAAATATGTGTGTTCGATTATTGCCATTACAAATTAATGTTGATTTGAAATAAAAAATCTGAAGTAAATGAATTGTAAGTCGTGATAATAACTTTATTTAACAAAATATTACTAACAATTGCAAGGGCGCCCATGTGGGTTTTCCAAACGAGGGGCGGATTGGAGTCCCCGAGAGAAAATTTCAGGAATTTAACCTTGTAAAAGGGAATTTTAGAGCCTGTGAACATAGACCTGAGCTAATTATATGGGAGACTCAAAAATATCTCAAAAATTCAAGGAAATATTAATCTCATCTCAAAAAGTTAGAGTAATCAAAGAAAAGCAAATAATGGCCCCAAGAAATTAAAAAACCAAACCGGGAATTTACTATTCCCAATAATACCGTAATAACCCAAAATTAGGCCGCATTCTCCACTTCCCATAAAACAGCCTTCATTAAGAAATGTTTTTGTTATAAATATTGTTGTTCAATATCAAACTTTGACAATATTATCTTTTACCCTGCAAAGTTAAATTACCAATGGTGTTCATTTTATTAATTGCATTTAAAATGTGTTTGAATGAACTATAAGACAATCTAATGCAAGCGCCAGCTCAAATGTCAATAAGGAACTTTATAAACATTTTTTTAAAATGGCTCTTACAAATCCCTAAATTATGTGTTTTTCAAAAATCAATTTTAAATAAAAAAACCAAAAAAGTTTGTAGGTGAACTCATTGAAAAGAAATGTTATATTTTTCACAAGTTTATCGAACAGAACCAAATCAAAATAAAGCTGTTAAACAGGGAATGGGGCTACATTTTATCATTTTTATCTGTTAACTCGGATATTTATGATTCTTAGTTGTTAAACGAAATACCAAATCCATCTTTTTTTTCCCCCATAAAAATCATCAAAACAGTAGATAATGATAGTGATAGTAGGGGCTGAACACCCCTTTTCACCTATTTATGGGCGCCCATGAACATTTGTGCGGTAAAACATTTACTAAATAATTTTAGTGTATAAAGTTGCACAAATAAGCACAAAAAATATTTTTTTCAGACATAAAACAATTAACAAAAAAAACAATTCAAAATTTAATTTGGTTTTGAGAATATTTGATAAATTTTTTGTGCTTTCGCTTCGAATTGATACATTCTTCGTAAACTGTTCTGTGTTTTTTTTAACGTTTTAGCAATAAAAAAATAAATACGTCAAACTAAGATGGACATGTGGGTTTATTTTGCACAAGATCAGTAAATCAAAAATTTAATATCGAGTACATTTACAATTTAAAAGGCCCTTAAATGAAAAACAAACAATGAACCGAAAATGTCCACAGTTAAAAATTGTTAAAATTTCAAAAAAGTTTTTCAATTTCGTTTGAATGGAAAAACTTTAAGGAATTTGAAAGCTAAGAGTTGAGGTATCGAGAATTGTGATATATTCTTGATTCTTTCGATACCGGTAAGCAACGAGGGTGATATAGCATATAATCCCCCAGCAATAATGCTACAGGACACTTAAAAACCAGAACTTGGAACTTTATGCTATAATACAAAATAAAAACATCGACAGAATGTTACAATTGTTGGTTTAAAATAGTTTTAAAATAAACTTTGCTAAGTTTTTATAAATATATATTTAAAAAAAATATATATAAAAACTTTTAGTACTCTCACTTTGACTATGCAAAAGTGACTCAAATTACATTCATACAAGTTTGAAAAATGGTTTTAAACAATTCTTTCGCTCGTAGATAATATGAGTCATACAGACTTATGAGTGATTGACAAGCATCATACGTTACATTTAAAAAACTGTCGTCACATAACTTTCATACCCATACACTCGTATGTTTATAATAAAATAATATTTTTTTTTTCAGTTTTGTAGTGATTTCGTTAACAATTAAAAAAAGGAATTCAAGCACAATGAAAATGCTATGTATAAAAGATATTCATAAAATGGCATTCATATGTTAAACAAAACATTCTTCCAGCTTTCTATTAACGGCATGCGTTTGATTCCTTTTACTAATAAACCAAATAATTTGTGAACGACCAATTCTGGCGATTGTTTGGGTTCATATACACGTATTATAAATATAAAATAATATTCTCCCTCAAGATTTTGCTACTCATTTCCGAGTTTTAAACGAAAACCACCATATTTAACGCATGACCAATATCTCGCCAAGCGGCGGAAATAATCTGCCCTTGTCCGCAAGCTGTCGGTTAAAAACATCGACCACGGCGATAAAAATAAAAACAAACTCATAGGTATTAAAACTTTTGATGATGTTTTAAGTGTACCCTTCACGAGGTCAGGTGACTTTCTTTCCCTCGTTTGATAATATTAACCGCTGGTTAGGATTTAACCAGAGCTTTGGTTAGTCACACATTTTATAAGTATACTTCGCATGACCCCTTTTAGTTTTTTTTTCAGGCAACACCGCTGCCATCTAGTCTGATAAATCCCAGGTCTCGTAAGTTTATAACTATATTTTATCGAAATTTTTACAAATCATACTTATTTTTTTATGTAATACACAGAGTAAATGTAATACAAAAAACTCCCTTTCTTGCATAGGGACCATCCTTATAATTATTTATGGGGGGGGGGGGGT
>CABFVX010005806.1:30673-46583 GCA_902151425.1 Timema shepardi
TATTGTGCAGCCCGCACAGCCCTGTGTAACAGATACACTAGTGTCAGTATTGTGCAGCCCGCACAGCCCAGTGTAACAGATACACTAGTGTCAGTATTGTGCAGCCCGCACAGCCCAAAATAACAGATACACTAGTGTCAGTATTGTGCAGCACGCACAGCCCAGTGTAACAGATACACTAGTGTCAGTATTGTGCAGCCCCGCACAGCCCAGTGTAACAGAGACACTAGTGTCAGTATTGTGCAGCCCGCACAGCCCTGTGTAACAGATACACTAGTGTCAGTATTGTTCAGCCCGCACAGCCACTTACAACAAACTTGGAGTTGATCTTCTGAAGGATCTGTTTCTCAATCAGGACCATTCCCTCCCCCTTCCTCTTCTTTATCCTCTTCTTCTCCAGCTTCTTGCACGCGTACATCTTGCCCGTGGCGCGCACCTGGCAGGCGCACACCTCTCCGAACCCCCCCTTGCCGAGAACACGATACATGCGGAATGTCTTGTACGTCACTGGCTGGCTGAGAACAGAGAGTACACCGTCAGTGACCTGTGTTGGACTCTCCCCTCCCTGACCTGTGTTGGACTCTCCCCTCCCTGACCAGTGTTGGACTCTCCCCTCCCTGACCTGTGTTGGACTCTCCCCTCCCTGACCAGTGTTAAGACTCCAGTCAAAGCCTCCAGGAGTCTGTACACACCTCTCCAGCCATTTCCACTGCAGGTAGCGATGGAAATACATCGAGCACTCAAACTCCCTGAATGGCTCGCCTGCTAGGAACGCCTTGACAGCTGCCATACACTCGCCATACAGCTCCCTGTGGCCGGCGGCCAGCTTCTCCTTGACGTGCTCAATCATATCCGTGTTGAGCATATCCACAGCATCCACCGACTGCAACATGGACAAGATACTGTGACACTCGACAAGGTACTGAGACACTCGACAAGGTACTGTGACACTCGACAAGATACTGTGACGCTCGACAAGGTACTGTGACGCTCGACAAGGTAATGTGACGCTCGACAAGGTACTGTGACGCTCGACAAGGTACTGTGACGCTCGACAAGGTACTGTGACATTCGACAAGATACTTTGACATTCGGCAAGATACTATGACACTCGACAAGGTACTGCGACACTCGACAAGGTACTGCGACACTCGACAAGGTACTGTGACACTCGACAAGGTACTGAGACACTAGACAAGATACTGAGACACTCGGCTAGATACTGTCACACTCGACAAGGTACTGTGACACTCGACAAGATACTGTGACACTCGACAAGATACTGTGACACTCGACAAGATACTGTGACACTCGACAAGATACTGTGACACTCGACAAGATACTGTGACACTCGACAAGGTACTGTGACACTCGACAAGATACTGTGACACTCGACAAGATACTGTGACACTCGACAAGATACTGTGACACTCGACAAGATACTGTGACACTCGACAAGATACTGTGACACTCGACAAGATACTGTGACACTCGACAAGATACTGTGACACTCGACAAGATACTGTGACACTCGACAAGATACTGTGACACTCGACAAGATACTGTGACACTCGACAAGATACTGTGACACTCGACAAGATACTGTGACACTCGACAAGATACTGTGACACTCGACAAGATACTGTGACACTCGACAAGATACTGTGACACTCGACAAGATACTGTGACACTCGACAAGATACTGTGACACTCGACAAGATACTGTGACACTCGACAAGATACTGTGACACTCGACAAGATACTGTGACACTCGACAAGATACTGTGACACTCGACAAGATACTGTGACACTCGACAAGATACTGTGACACTCGACAAGATACTGTGACACTCGACAAGATACTGTGACACTCGACAAGATACTGTGACACTCGACAAGATACTGTGACACTCGACAAGATACTGTGACACTCGACAAGATACTGTGACACTCGACAAGATACTGTGACACTCGACAAGATACTGTGACACTCGACAAGATACTGTGACACTCGACAAGATACTGTGACACTCGACAAGATACTGTGACACTCGACAAGATACTGTGACACTCGACAAGATACTGTGACACTCGACAAGATACTGTGACACTCGACAAGATACTGTGACACTCGACAAGATACTGTGACACTCGACAAGATACTGTGACACTCGACAAGATACTGTGACACTCGACAAGATACTGTGACACTCGACAAGATACTGTGACACTCGACAAGATACTGTGACACTCGACAAGATACTGTGACACTCGACAAGATACTGTGACACTCGACAAGATACTGTGACACTCGACAAGATACTGTGACACTCGACAAGATACTGTGACACTCGACAAGATACTGTGACACTCGACAAGATACTGTGACACTCGACAAGATACTGTGACACTCGACAAGGTACTGTGACACTCGACAAGGTACTGTGACACTCGACAAGGTACTGTGACACTCGACAAGGTACTGTGACACTCGACAAGGTACTGTGACACTCGACAAGGTACTGTGACACTCGACAAGGTACTGTGACACTCGACAAGGTACTGTGACACTCGACAAGGTACTGTGACACTCGACAAGGTACTGTGACACTCGACAAGGTACTGTGACACTCGACAAGGTACTGTGACACTCGACAAGGTACTGTGACACTCGACAAGGTACTGTGACACTCGACAAGGTACTGTGACACTCGACAAGGTACTGTGACACTCGACAAGGTACTGTGACACTCGACAAGGTACTGTGACACTCGACAAGGTACTGTGACACTCGACAAGGTACTGTGACACTCGACAAGGTACTGTGACACTCGACAAGGTACTGTGACACTCGACAAGGTACTGTGACACTCGACAAGGTACTGTGACACTCGACAAGGTACTGTGACACCCGACAAGGTACTGTGACACTCGACAAGATACTGTGACACTCGACAAGATACTGTGACACTCGACAAGATAATGTGACACTCGACAAGATAATGTGACACTCGACAAGATAATGTGACACTCGACAAGATAATGTGACACCCGACAAGATAATGTGACACTCGACAAGATACTGTGACACTAGACAAGATACTGTGACACTCTACAAGATACTGTGACACTCAACAAGGTACTGTGACTCTCGACAAGATACTGTGACACTCGACAATATACTGTGACACTCGACAAGATACAGGGAGATATATTCGCTATCATTTGTAGATACAAAAGAGTTTTCATATTTATGTTTGGGAAACCAGAGGTATGAGGAATTTAAGGATAATTTATAGTCTTTCACATTCCATATTTAATACGAACTTTGGAAACAAGGGTTATAACAAATTACAAACTAACTTAACTTGGGTAAGAACCACTTGACTCATGATCAGTGACGTGTGTGAGACAGAGGAGCGAGACTCACCTCCCTCTCCAGGTAGCGGCGGTAGATGGTCTGCGCTACCTCCAGTCTGTTCTCGTCCGACTCAATCTCGTAGTGCTCCTGGAAGGGACACCACAAGTCTTGTTTCATTATCCATTAACCGTTACAAGCATGTTTACTAACCATGAGGAAGGTAGAGTTTGGAGCAAGTGTACCCAAATTTGCGTGGGATGAGAGTGTAAAAACCACCCTCAGTTCAAGAGTGACATGTGGGACCATTCGACCACCAGAGCGAGTCGTTAATGGCGAGTATTTGTTGGCCGCAGTTCACCATGAGATAGAATGGTGTGCGTGCAGCGGTAATGTGTTATGTCGGAGCATTTCCTTGAAAATGTGTCAGTAAAAATAGCATATACATATAAATCTGAGTAAAAGTAACATCTAAGTGCGTTCTTTATATTATTAATTTTAAAAATAGCACAGTTTAATACCCGCTGGCTTTAAAAATAAATGGTACAATGCACAGTTCAGACTTTCTCACTGCTTTACCCAAAAAATGGAGATATTTACTCTAAACCCGTATAAAATGTTAAACAAAACAAAAAATACTTTGTTGCATACAAACAATGGAAACATTTAACCATCATCACAATCATCCGTTTCCAGCCCGTGTCCGGGTCGGGTCACTCTAGTACAACGCCTCCATCTCCCTCTGTCCTTCCGCCAATCTTCTCCTCTCACTTGAACACTTTCCTCCTTCCATCTCTTTCTTGGCCTCTCTTGCCGTCTTATTCCTCCTACTAACCTCATTTCCAACATTCTCTTTGGCATCCTCTCTTTTTCCATCCTCATTACATGACCATACCCTCTCAGTCAACCCACCAAAGAACATAAATTAAATAATATACACTGTTACATAAACATTGAGAAAAGAAGAACATGCTGGCCCACCAAAGAGCACAACTCCCCATTTAAAAAATATTATATTTGCCTATAAATAGGAAAATATTGATTATGTTAAAAAAAAAAATTTTTTTCAAATAAAAGTTGTTTATTTTTTAAGAGTGTTACAACTTTGAAATTATAATCTATTTCATATCTCAAAGAGTTGTGGAAATATTATTATTATTATTAGCACCACTTCTTACTACCTGTTCGGGTTATACGCTTTAAGTACTAATTACACTAATGGATTAGGAATTGGGAAGGTTTAATCTGAGGAAGTGAACCCGCAATTGCGTGGAAGGAGAGTGGAGAACTATTTAGGAAAAAACACCCCCAGTTCACCCAACCGAGATTCGAACCTCGATCTCCCCGTCCTCAGCAGTCAAACTCAACACGACAAGCGCGTTAGCCAACTACGCCACCGAGGCGGGAGAATCTTTTGATGATCACAATACTCTCTCTCTCTCAGAGAGGTAATAGAAAGTAGACATCATGTGTTGAGGCGATCGTTGATATTTTATTTAACTAGTTTTCAAACAAAATATTTTTTCAACAATAAAATAATCAACAAAAATGATATTCAAACATTGATTTTGCTTAAGGAATATTTCATCTGTTCGATTCTACTTGGCTTCCTGCAGGTTTACTTGAAAATATATGTTAGAATTCTAAATAACTAGAAATCCTTCATCTGTGTGTTGTTTGAGGTGAGGTTTTGTTATTACGGTTCAATTAGCTCCCTCTTCACCCCTCATTAAAGTTGTTAATTGGCAGATATCGGAAGTAATTAGCGGCCGTGAATTCCTCGCATACTTGTGTTAAAAGTCCCCGCCTGTGGTCGGATCAGGTCGGGTCCGTAAAAATGCCTCCGTATTCCACGAGTATTCTCCTCTCACTTGCACACTTGCTGTTATCTTTTTCTAAATAGGTATTTATTATTTTTTATCACCGTGCCGTGTAGGTACTTATTACGCTAATGTGCAAGTGAGAGGAGAAGACTGTAAGCAATTAAAGGAGGAAGAATGGTGGAAAGATAAAGGAAGATGGAGGCGTTCGGCCACAAGCTGGAAACAATTCATGTTGATGATAGAAAGTGTAACCACATTTGCGTGGACAGAGAGAGTGTAAAACCAACCTCAGTACAGCCCACCGAGATTCTAGCCTCGATCTCCCAGTCATCGGCAGTCGACCAGAGGAAGGTGTAAAATAAAAGTGGTTAAATTGATCGAAAGTGTTAAGTTACTGCTTCGGACTATATCCTACTCTGGAGGTTTCTTACTGACTTAGTTTACTGTGGCAGCCTTGTGACACTAGGAGCATAACATACCCAAATACCACCCATCCACCCACCTTGTACGACATCTTAGTCATGTTCATATCATCGTTGTGTAGGCAATTTATAACAATTAAAACAAGCAGTGGTGGGCACAGGGGCTTTACATCACGCTCGTTTGGTTTGAACTCTGCCCAGGTCTAGTGGGGGGTATTTATCCCTAATTTACCTCCATTCAAATGAGGGTACATTTTGTCTCAATTATATTCACCCCACTTGTGTTATCGAATGTGGAGTATCCTCATGGGTAGTAAGACGAGATTAAAAGATGTTATTTAAAAACTCTGATACGAACACTTGCCAGTCACCAACGAGTCGCGATAGTCTCGGAAAGTAAAATTGTGGTCAAACCGGGCAAAAGGTTGGTAGCCACAGTCTTAGAACAGTTGGGCACAGAAACGGGTTATTCTCGAATGTTAGAAAATGTGGTAGACATGAGATCAACTTTCCCACACATTTTTCCAATTCAGATTTTGTTAACATTAAGCGGTAAACTAATGGTCTGGAGTCTGGTTGTTATAATTATGTTGAGCTTAAACACTGTAAGCATCATAAAAGTGCTTAAAAAACCTAATGTTTTTCTTCTTCTGAATATGAAGCTATTCAAATCCTCGACTATCCTAAATACCTCGACAATTCGCAGGACCTATCCCTGATAATAATAAAACTTAGTCCAGAATGTATTTTTGTATTTAGTAATCGTATTACAGAAGAGCTAACAAATACATTTCTCACAGCGCCGCGCAAATTAGCGCCAGTTTGAAGCGGCAGCAAACTGTTAATGATTTGAAAAAAACATAAGAGCACCCGAACAGAACTAGGTTCTGTTAGAGGCCAATAACCCTTTGGCTAGGATAGGTGTAGTAAACAATCCCCCCCGTGGGTCACGCCTGATTAGAGCGCACAGATTTTATACACTGTCTCTTACTCGATTCAGGCTATAATCTTTATACTAATTAGTCTGGGTTAAGATAGTTATTATTATTATTATTATTGTTATTATTATTATTGTTATTATTATTATTATTAGCACCGCGTCTGACTACCCGTCCGGGTTATACGCACTTACGCTAATGTGTAATGGTAGGGTGATTATGAGATGAAATGGAGGACCTACAGTTTAACGTGGATGGAATCCGAACCACGGTGGAGGCCTGGCATTCCCCACATTCACAAGATGTCTCGTCAGAGGTGAAGGAAGGGTTTGGTAATCAGACAAATCTGTGCCGGTACCGAGGATTGAACCCCGGGTTAAGATAGTTGAATTTAGAGGAAGTGTCCCCGCATTTGTATGGACAAAGAGTGGAAAACTATTTAGGAAAAATCACCCTCAGTACATCCGACCGGGATCGAACTACTATCTCCCCATTATCAACTGTCAACAGTCTAGTTTTTGACGAGAGTAGCGCCTTAGACCATACAGCCAATTAAATGGGTGACTTCCGATTCAGGTTATATGCATTGCTACCAACCACGATACAGTAACGTGTTAAGGATAACTAAGGTTGAGTTGGTGACCTGGTGGTCTAGGGGTAAGGTGTCAGATTTCTGTGCTGGCGGCTGGGGTTCAATCCTCGGTCCCGGCACTGATTTATCTGATTACCAAACCCTTCCTTTACCTCTGACAAGACATCTTGTGAATGTGGGGAATGTCAGGCCTCCACCGTGGTTCGGAGGTTCGGATTCCACGTTAAACTGTAGGTCCTCCATTTCATCTCATAATCACCCTACCATTACACATTAGCGTAAGTGCTTATAACCTGAGCGGATAGTAAGACGCGGTGCTGATAGTAATAATAACTAAGGTTGAAAGAGTAAGTGTACCTACATTTGCGTGAACAACCACCTAGGAAATAACGACCGTCGAAGCGGGGTGTAGATAACTTACGATGGAATCCAGGAAGATGTTGTAGCGATGGTATTGCGACTGAGCATTTTCGCAGAACTGTCGGAACAGAAGACGGCCAATCGGTTGTTGATCCACGACGTATGAATATCTCGCATCTGAAGTAAGAAACAACAGCATGCGACTGATTGAAAGACTAACGGAGAGAGCATACGTTTGTGTAATTAGTTGCACATGACTATTGGAGCTTGTGTGGATGTTTCACATTAAGTATCATACACTAGAGTCACAACTATCTGGCCCGAGGTGGCGGCATTCCGGGCCAGATAACGGACAGTCCAGATAATATGGGATCTGAGTGTAAATAATTTCCAGTATGAGTTTGCCTACTTTTATTCTAATTTTCACAAAATCTTTAACTTTGTAGAATTACCTAGTAGAATCTGCCCATTTTCTGATTACGATGTTAAAAAGGAATAATACAGTAATTATAAGGGGACAGTAAAATTTAAACGAGAAATAAGTTTTTAAAATCTTTACTCTACAGTATCGGTACTTTATTTTGTAAATGGAACATCGGCCACAAAGCAAGACCAAGTGAAAATAGAGCGTCAGATGGATTACAGTTTACATTCAGTAGATGTTTTATAGTGGTATGTAGTGGTTTGTTTTAAAACTCACTTGTCAACACAGAGAACTGGCCCAGATAATACAGAGGGACGGATAGTACAGAGGGGCGGATAGTACAGAGGGACGGATAATACAGAGGGACGGATAGTACAGAGGGACGGATAATACAGAGGGACGGATAGTACAGAGGGATGGATAATACAGAGGGACGGATAATACAGAGGGGCGGATAGTACAGAGAGACGGATAATACAGAGGGGTGGATAGTACAGAGGGACAGATAGTACAGAGGGATGGATAATAGAGGGGTGGATAGTACAGAGGGACGGATAATACAGAGGGACGGATAGTACAGAGGGACGGATAGTACAGAGGTACGGATAATACAGAGGGATGAATAGTCGCGACTCCGGTGTACTTGTAAATTGGGAAAAAAATGTGTCACAGACTGCCTCGAAATTAAGAGTGAAGAATGACCCTAAGCACGGGAAAATTCCTGGCTAACTCAGTGGTAGAGCATTGCGCACCAAACCAAGGGTTCCGGGTTCGATTCTTGTGTCATTTTGCAAATTAAAAAAAGACGGTCAAGAGAAATATTTGAGCTGAATACAGATTTCTTTAAATTTGAGAACTTTTCAAATATAACAAAGGAAAAATATATTTCAATGAGACCAATAAATTGGGTAGCGGTATCGTAATTCTCTGAATTTAAAAAAACACCCGGACATGGGAATCGAAGCCAGGACCTTTGTCTTAGTACGCCAATTCTCTAGCACTACTCAGCTATCCAGGAGTCGTCCAGAGTACCAGGGTTTTTTCTTTTCTTCTGCTCTTGTTAGTGCCAGAGTTGGCTATGAGAAGCTACAGTAGCCCCATGGCTTCTTTGGTGCTGACTGACAGCTCAAAGCTGACGTCTGACAGTCAACATTCAGGTATATACCTACATTTTGACCGTCAGAAGTGGCAATTGCTAAACACATGTTTTTACAGATCATCTGGTTCGGCGTAGGGATACGTTATCTGGTCTGGTAACTTTTTAAAGCTGTCAGTCACCACCAAAGAAGCCATGGGGCTACTGTACCTGTGAAAACAGAATACTAGAGGTGAGCGATAGGTTGGACCATACATTTGAGGAGAAACACCTTTGGTAAACCTGGTTGAGCATCCTTGTGACCAAGTCAAGCACACTTGAATACCTTTAGGTCTGGCGTTATAGATATTTCAAAGGTCATTAAACAAAAAGTCGCTTATAGTAATTTATATTGCGGTTGTTAACTACGACCGACTCACCTATTTTGTTGCGCAGATCAATGCACTGTGATATGTGGGGGAACTGTAAGATTTTCCTCCATTTTTTACTTTTACCCTTGTTACTATCTGTACCACCTGGAAGGTAAAACAAACAATTAGCCACTCTCGAAATCTTGATATCACTCAAAATATCAAATGTTGTGCTCTTTAAAACAGAGTGTCGTATTGTATACATTTGCCTGAAAAGCAGGAGCAGAGCGGAAACGTAATCACGTGACAAGCTCTAAGCCAACCACAATATTTCATCCTCATCAACGTTGTAAGCTAGGCGCGACTTTAAATAACTTTAGCTTCCCTTTTTTCCGGGGGACAACATCATCAGCTCGGGAGACACATTTCAAAACAAACCGACTCAATACACACACATGTGGCTACAAAGTGGAATACTAGCAGAAAGCTGTGTCTACCGTGGTAACATTATTTGAAAAATCTCCTTTAATAATAATAATAATAATAATAATAATAATAATAATAATAATAATATTTAGCACCGCGTCTTACTACCCATTCAGGTTATACGTTTTAAGTACTAATTACTCTAATGGATTAGGAATTGGGAAGGTTGAATTAGAGGAAGTGAACCCGCATTTGCGATGGAGGGAGAGTGGAAAACCATTTAGGAAAAACCACCCCCAGTTCACTCAACAGAGATTCGAGCCTCGATCTCCCCATCCTCAGCAGTCGAGCTCAACACGACAAGCGCGTTAGCCAACTACGCCACCGAGGCGGGTCTCCTTAAATAGAAAGCGTGTGTGTGTGGTTCTTATTCTGATGTGAACCGTTTCATTACCCAAAACAATGATTAGAAAACAGCTGTTTATAGTTTGTGTTGACCTTGTTTTTTCTGGAGCACCCTTAAATGTGATATATTGTGATCTCGATCCAACAATAATGTAACTGGGTATTTAAAATATGATTTCAAACTTCTTACGCCACTCTTTTCTAACCAAAATATCTATTTTCTATGATTATTTTTACAAACATAATAAGGTGAATTGAGATATCGATCGGCCATATTGTCTCTCAAACGACGTGTTTGTTTTTATAAAGACGCAAAAAATCATCCAAATTATTTTTTATTTTTTTCAAACATAGCTCACCCACAAACGAATATTATTGTTCTTTTATCTTGTTTAAAATATTTTGAAANATATTATTGTTCTTTTATCTTGTTTAAAATATTTTGAAAATCTTCTAACAAAATAAAATAAAGTAAACTAGGCCCAGGCCTACCACCTGTGTGGACCACGACGAGAAAGTGAGAGTGAGTCTCGCAAAAATATAATTAGATTAAAATGGTGTGGTTGCTATTTTGGCCGGAAGTAATTTTAGCGGCATTAGTTAATTGTTATTATGTTCCTACTACAGATCTTACCCGGTCAACTTAACCCAACATTAAACATGTGAATAAATTAGAATTTCAATTAACATTGATCAACTTAATTAAAATTTTGAATAATATAATAGATTATATATACAATTTTTAATTTCTGTAGAAAGCTATGACATCATAGTCTACAACGCAAACAATCATGAGTCAACATTTTAATGCAAAGAACATAAGTCGAAACAAAAGATGGTCCGTATTTCTGTGACTCGTTTAAATTGTACCAGTATACATAACCTAACTATTCAAAATGTTCAAACATTGTAGACCGAGGCATTAATCGATTTGCTGTTTTCTTAAATATGTAATAATAGTAAAAATGATATAATTAATGTATTGCAACAAAACAAAGAAAATTTTATTTGAGTGCGATACATAAGGTATTTCCTAGAATTATAGTCGCAATAGTCGAGTTTAAATGTCAAGGAAGACCAAATTTGACTTAAGCCTAACCTTATTATTAACAAATGGTAAATGTGGATTACAACCGATTTAATAATGAGCTCTAGCCAAACCTTGAAAGTAGACGACAAACCACTACAGAGCAATGTCATCCTTGTGTTTATCAAAGAAAATATAGGTATTTGGTCTACGAACACGAGTGGAACTGGTTTTGTACGACTGATTGTGCGCTATCTGAAACCACCACTAGTAGCTACTCTTAGAACAACTTGAACCAAACACCAACCAATCATAGAAAGGCCCTTAACCACAAAATGGAACACATAATTAACCCAGCAAAAATAAATGAGGTTTTAATTTGAGGTCAAATTAATTTGTAAGAATGAAGGCAACGATTTAAAATTTCGGCTATCAATTAACACCAAACTTAGAACGAACTGTTAATTATAGTATAAACAATACTAATTGTGATAAATGTGGTCTAATTTGCATATGGATGTTTTGGTACACGATCAGATTTGTAAGACTGAAGTGTTTGAAAATCGAACTGTGGGGGGGTTCGTAATTGCTGTCGGGGAGCGCTTACCTTCTCTCGCTTTTAGATATACAGTGTTTGCAACAATATTCTCTAATTCCATGAGTTCCAGTTTGAATGATTTCCCGATGCCCGGGCCGATATCGACCCTTTCCCATCAAAATAAACAGTCGTCGGGTGTGGTGGAGCACGGAAAATGGCGACTACCTTCTGCACCTGAAATGTCAAATTATGTTTCAGGAGAAATAAATAGAACCTTTCATGTAGAAGATAACATTGTGATGGCCTGAGACATCCATGAATGACATTCTTACATTGCTGCCATGTAAGAGTCAAGATACTCGATGTTTACTTCAAGTAAAAAAAAAAAAAATGTTGCGAATAAAACCGCACGATAGTCCAACATGTACCACCGCCACTTTGATTCCTAATCTAAATCTTTTGGGTGAGATAGCTACAGCGCACAGCCTTCTATAGATTTTTGTAATAAATAATTGCGTTATGAGGCAGCACTTGTTTACTGATATTAATTATTGTTACCAAAGTCCAAGTATAATCTAATTTTAGTTATTTTTTTTTACTTTAGCATGTTTTAAGGTTTTATACAGCAATATTTCATGTATAGTTTAATCAAATCATATACCATACATTTGGCCTACATGCTACATTAAATACTACCAGTATGCCTAGCCTATAATATAGCCTTCATATAATGCCATAGATTAAATTAAATATTCTAAAAAATATACAATATAATAAAGAAAATATGATTTTGCTTATTTGGAATTTGAATGGTTTTATCGTCACTTGCTTCTGGTTTCTTATCTTAGGTTTATCTACCATGGAGTAAGGCCTTGACCTTAAGTAGGCTGATTACAAACATATTTGTTTGCGTTGTAAATGAGCAAACTAGACTGTATATATTATATTTCTCTAGATAAAAATTAAGATACTAAGATTTAAAGAATTTACATTCGTAATAGTTTATTTATACTTTTTCCTTCATCTTTACTTTTTATAGATTGAGCAACATTTCTCAAGGTTTGTATAGAGTGAGGAACTGAAATAAATAAATGGCACCACTATTTTTTCAGCCCTTATCCTAATTAGTACGCCACCAGCCCCCATCGAGTCTCTAATCAGGCCCCGTGGAGTTCAGGGGTAATCGGAAAGACTATGACGAAACAAAAGTATTAAGATACCATACCTTTGCGTCTTAACTAGGTCGTCCTGCATTGTACTTGAAGTTTATGTTTTTGATTCGGTCGGTACCCACGTGGTTACAGTTTTGTTGAAAGTGCGAACATTTACTTATTCTCGCACCCTCTTTCTCAAAATTATAACACAGGAGTGTCAAATATAAGGTCAATGTTCCACCATACTTGTAGCGAACACATCAAACATCTCATCAGTCACGTCATACAGTAAAAAGTGTGTGTTTACGTAAATAAGGTTTTATTGGCGATTAGAATAAAACACTTTGCAAATTTCAGTGAGATAATATTGAACTCATCCTATCACCATCTCCCTGAAATTCAGCAGAAACTTTTTACTTGATCTAATATCTCAACTTCATCTCCATAACACCCAGACTCGAGCGTCAATGAAAAGCCATCGCAAGAGAGACACGATGGTATGAGAAAATAGAACGGGTTTCAAACTACTGACAAACTTGTTCAGAAGGTGAGATCGAACCATAAATCAAAGTGTCATATTTAAAATAACGATCTCTCAAGGTCTGATCCAAGGACACATCCACCTTCTACAAGAATAGTATCTCAGGCGCTTTCTATGAATATGAAATAGTGAAAGGGAACTCACACAGATTCAGAAACGCCGCTTTCCGACTCGTCAAAGTAGATAGGAAAGCAGCTGACAAATTCTGGGGGAATATTCTTCAGGGGGACCTGGTGGTCTAGGGGTAAGGTGTTAAGACTTCTGTGCTGGAGGGCCAGAGTTCAATCCTCGGTCCCGGTACAGATTTATCTGATTGACAAGCCCTTCCTTCACCTCTGACAAGACGTGTATTAATCACAACTTGTGAATGTGTGGAACGCCAGGCCTCCACCGTGGTTCAGATCCCACGTTAAACTATAAGTCCTCCATTTCATCTCACAATCACCCTACCATTACACATTAGCGTATAGCCCGAACGGGTAGTAAGACGCGGTGCTAAGATAAGATTCTGCAACAGCGCTTCCGCCAAAATATCCACCGCCCTTTTTAAGATATATTAATCCTTTTTTTTTATTAACGGATGTCATACTATCTAACTATGCAAGATATATAGTCTCTAGTTCGGCCACTGTATTTGAAGACTCTTAGCCTCTCTTTAGAACCAGAATGTTACCCTGGGCACAGTGCATCTTGGAAGTTATCTAGACGTCATACCACAATGAGATGACGTGATGAGGGTGTTTATAAAGGTGTTGAACCAATGGAAATCTTAACCCTAACTTAAGATGAATTAACCAAACCATGGTGACCATAGTCCCACTTTCGGGGTACCCCCGCTAATTGAGCGTGGGACCTATGGATCAGTAACAGAGGCACTGACCAATAGACCAAGAGGTCAACCTATCTCCTTTCTTGAGGGGGAAGTAACATTTTTATCTTTGCTTTCTTGAAGAAGACATGGCAGTCTTACGACTAAACCAGTGGCCACCTTTGCAAAGAAGAGGTCGTGGATAAAATCAGACACCTTCAGCAAACATTGTCGATAGTGCAAAGCCACTGCCATGACTATCGATAGTGCAAAGCCGCTGCTATGATTGTCGATAGTGCAAAGCCAGTGCCATGATTGTCGATAGTGCAAAGCCTCTGCCACGATTGTCAATAGTGCAAAGCCAGTGCCATGATTGTCGATAGTGCAAAGCCTCTGCCACGATTGTCGATAGTGCAAAGGCTCTGCCACAATTGTCGATAGTGCAAAGCCGCTGCTACGATTGTCGATAGTGCAAAGCCAGTGCTATGATTGTCGATAGTGCAAAGCCTCTGCCACGATTGTCGATAGTGCAAAGCCGCTTCCACGATTGTCGATAGTGCAAAGCCTCTGCCACGATTGTCGATAGTGCAAAGCCGCTTCCACGATTGTCGATAGTGCAAAGCCGCTGCCCCGATTGTCTATTCGCTACGTATTCCGAAAGTATTATGATTCTGGTAGGAAAAGCAGTCACAAGAACTATTTTCATATCTTCATGCGTCAAGTCATGCGATTTTTAGCTGGCGATTTTGATACACATCATCAATAACTTTAAAATAACATTAATAATATAGTCAAATGAAATCAATGTTTACTTACAAAAATATGTTTTTTCTAAATGTTTCTTCATACCAGGATTCTAAACCTGTGACCTTGCTTAGTTCCACTATGGTGTTGCAAATCATATAGCGCCATAATGTAATCAGTCAAGGTAAGACTGATACCTTGCTTGGTAAACGGAGTGTATTATACGTGTTATTTGTCAGAATGAAGATGAAATACTTTGTTCTTCGAAATTTTGGCCAAATTTGGACGGTGTTTTGGTCGATTTCAACAAATTTTGAATCCCGTTTGAACATGCTGCCATGAGAGTAGAGTGACTCTAATACATTTAATTGGGTGGGGCTAAATACCCCAAACTGTGGGTCGAAATAGTAACCAAAAATACAAACTTCAAGTTTGGTTGGTCTCAATCAATCTGCTATAGTTATTTTTAGCGCCGAGTCTTACTAACTGTTCAGGTCATACGCCTGTATACTAACTTCGCTAATGGAAGGTTGAATTTAGAGGAAGTGTACCCGTATTATCGTGAAGTGAGAGTGGAATACCATTTTAGAAAAAAAAGTGTACCTGACTGAGATTCGAGCCCCAATCTCCCCGTCATGGGCAGTCTAGTCTAACACGAGAGTGACGCCTTAGACGCCAAAGCGTGTTTTCGCTCTAGTTAAGGATGGAAGGAGGAAACTGAACTAGAGCAACGCCCTCTGAACGACATTAGATAGAAGTTGGGGACAACGTCCGTCTGTATGACGTCACACGTCTCCAAAAAGGAGATATCTTCTCTCGGGACCTTGACAACAAGCACTTAACGCGTTTAGGAACTGGGGAACATTATTTGGGGAGGGGCGTAGATAGAAAAGGGGTATCTGAG
>CABFVX010005807.1:0-16449 GCA_902151425.1 Timema shepardi
ATAAATAATACACTAAACCAATAAAGCTAAAAAAGAGATTGAATGGTCCAGCATCCACACCAATCTAACAAAGTATATTATGATCTCAGGTGAACACCCAACTATACAATTCCAGAGAAAAGGCAGAACTAAGTCAAGTGATAAATATTATGATTGAATACAACCTCAACTACGTGCAGGAGAGGACACCGGAGGGCAGCTATGTCTACACCCTTGACCCGTAAGTTTCAAACATCACCCTGATTAATCGTAATCATTATTGTGTCGCTGCGATCAGATAACCTGTGCTCTGATTCAAGGTCATAAACAGAGGGTAGGGTTCTTGAAGGGTTCCGAATTTGATGGAACTTCCTTGGGGAGGTAGGTAGGCGGTTCATGTATATCTATGAACAATTTTACTGTCTAAAGGTATATTAACATTTTCTCCCTAAAAGAAACTTTCATTCTATACCCTTGCGCGAGTACAAATAGGAATAAAATGGTAGTTGATGACTATATATGTATATATACATATAAAGGTGGAATGGAACAAAACCTGAGTCAGAGTTCGCATTTTTGCAGTTTTTATAATAATAAAACAGTTTTTTGTTCTAAATAAATAAAATATTATTTCAATAAAAACAGTTAGTTTAATTTTATATATATAGAAATCTCAACAGTAAATAATTCCTGGATAGCTCAGTAGTTAAAGCAGTGGCATACGAAGCCTAAGGTCCCGGGTTCGATTCTTGTTTCCATGTGTCTTTTTCAATCTAAAGAAAATAATCAAATATTTGTCGGGAACATAATTGCATTTGACCAGGAACTTTTTAAATGAAAAGAAAAAAGTCCTGGTCACATAATGCAATGCTCATGAAATATATATGGCAACAGTTGAGATTATATCATATGTACAAAATTAAACTAAATGTTTCTACTGAATAAATATTTTATTTATTATGGCCACTAAAATATGTTTTTTTTTATAAAAACTACAAGAATGTGAACCTTGACTCAGATTTATTTCCACCTCACCTCAAGGACCTTTACCCGTAGTCGAGATCATTGGGCATTGAAATTCAGATGCCGGCCGATATCTCTTTCTGAGGGACCAATCAGTTACGTTGTTACCTGTTTCGGTGGTTGAATGGTCAAAGGCTGCACTCTCGCAATAGACTAGTCTGCCGATGATAGGGAGATCAGGGTTTGAATTCAACCTTATTCATTCCTAACACCTCACCATAATTATTACATATGCATATAAACAGAACTGGTGATGTGCCGCAAGAGTTTGGGGGAAGATAAAAAAAGCGAGAAAACATTTGAGGAACTAAAATAAAACTTTTTAAATCAATGATCAACTTTTTTTTAATTAATACAACTATTAGATTGTTAGCTACTATTTGACTTCCAAGCACAATCATAATATTTAATTATTTTAATAATAAAATCTCTCTAAAAAAACAACAACTGACAGCATGTTTTGACAATTCGTGAGTTGAAAGGGATAAAATGGCCGATCTATTGTTTGGTTACTGTTTCTATCCCAAAATTAAGTTAGGTTAGTCGACTATTTACAGCGAATGCTTGTAGAGTAAGGCGCTAAGATAAAAGCCTGTCCTACTACTACTGCGAGTGATCGGGGGGGCTTATGCGATCCATCTGATTGTCAAGATCTGTCGTACCGGCGCTTCAGTGGTCGAAAGGTCTAAGGCGTCACTTTTTGTTAGACTGGCCTGCTGATGATGAGGAGATGGGGGTTTGAATCCAGGTTGTGTCTACTGTGGGTGGTTGCTCCTAAATGGTTTCTCAATTCTTTGCACGCAAACGCGGGTAGATTACCTCTACAATGCTTTCTTTCTTACCACTACCCAATTTGAGTAATTATCATGTATGTATATAACTTGAACAGGTAGTAGGATGTGGTAATAATTTCTTTTTAAATTTGTCTTAATTATTCCAAAAGTACAACTGATTTTTTCCAGGAACATTGAGTACTTGTGCTGCTACCCTGGCATGAAGTCCACGAGGGTGTTAAGCTATGGTGGCAAGCAACTAGTGGCCCATGAGCTGGAGCTGGAGAAGTTGCGTCGGGCCTGGGAGAAACTTGACATTACAAAGAACGCCCCTGATAGCATGGACACTGGTGAAAGTGAGCAGCGAGCCAGTCTGGAACCAATCAGGACTAGTAGAAGCACCGGAGGAGCACGTAAAGACGTAATGACCAATAAAACTACCGATACACGGCTCCTGCCAAACCATCTGCAGACACTCGTTCCTAAAGTTGTCACTCCTGATAAGGTTCCGGTGAGTATTGAACCACTTTTATTTCCTTTTGTGTAAAATTTTGCGGTGCTGAAATTTACTTGCAGCTCATACATATAGAAAGACATTAATTTATTTTGGCACTAAATCTTATTTAAATGACTACTTTCAATTTTTACTTTACCAAATAAAGGAAATGTACATAATGTCTGGTGATATTGATGAAACTCAATCTTGAGATTTTATACTAAAGTAAACTAAAATTTTTATCTGCCCATGATTCTTAAAAGTTGTTTTTGGCATACCTTCTATATATTCACTTCCATAAATCCTAGTCTGTTTGGCTGATTTTCTTCAAACTTGATATCTATGGACATTGGACAATTCCATAATATCTCGCTGCATGGAGAGTAATAACACTAAAAACAGCCGTCATTAAGAAATGTTTTGGTTATAGATTTTGTTTTTCAATATCAAATTTTGACATAAGCTGTTAGACTGCAAAATTAAATTATAAATATTATACATTGCAGCTATCACTATTTCATTAATTTCATTTAAAATATGTATGAGCTATATCTTAAGTGTTTGAATGAACTCTTAAGATAATCCAAAGCGCCGGTCCAAATGTCAAAAGGAACTCTATAAACTATATATTTACTTTAATAGACATCATTAAACTTTTTGTACTTTCAAAGGAAGTTTTCCCGTCTCGATATAATTTTTTATTGAAAAAGTGATTTTCACACATCCCTAATAAATACCAACAATATTAAATCTTTGTAATAGGGCAGATCTATTAACGAATAGTAAATTATTTTGGCCCCACCCTAGGTCAAAAGTGGGCTCTTTGGACAAGTACTCTGCTCTGCATTGCCTACCACTCGGCCACGGGGGCTTTGTGTGGTGTTTTCAGAAATATAGTAACAGTATTTGTACCTTAAGGGCCGATGTTTTGTGCCTGTTAATGATGTTTGTCGAGTGTAATGTTGTGTTAATTGTCGTGGGGAGGAACCCATGCATAACATAGCAACACTTGACTGCGGCCAGACCGGTTGGAACAGAAGGGAGAACATTCTACACACACTTTCATTCACATGGAAATAAGGAGGGAGGGAACAAAATATTATCATATTCCTTTCATCTTGCTTTATCGTGGGAGATGAAAAGTAAGAGGGTTTTTTTTAAAGTAGGAAATGAGATTTTATTTTAAATTCATACATCAGTGCCATGGCTTGTGATTGATGGCTTGCTGGAGATATTGCTGGAATTAGTAATCAAGTAAATCATTTGAATCAATCATTCCATCAATCTTTTAGAGATTTATACTTTTTACCAACTAGAGCTGTTACTTTATTAATAATGCAATTTCTATAAAATATATAGTTCCGCCCACTTAATCTAGTAGAAATAAGATAACTTTGTCAATATGTCAATTGCTTATAACCATCCCTAATTATAATTTGTTCCCTTATTAAAACTATAAGCAAAAGTTAAGTTTAATAGTTGTTTTTAATTTCATCTCATTGTAGTCTAATTTTCATAGTAAGAGCCTTTTAAAAAATACATACTTTTTATGGCCAAAATTGATCAAATTTTATCATTCTATATGTGTTATCTAAAATGTATTAATACTATCTATCAAAATAGGTGGTCATAGATAGCATGACTTAATGTATGAACACATGAAAGTAGATCTAGTAAATTTTGTAATTGTCATATAAGGCCCTTCCTGTGAAAAATTGACTGTATATTCCATTCATCGTAGGAATTGACTTCTGAAAGGCCTTTTTCCCTACCATAAATCTACTATATAGTAGGATATTGGTAGGAAAAAAGACCTTTCAGAGAGTAATTCCCACCATGAATGGAATATACATGTCTAGGCTCCCGGCATAGATTTATCTGATTACCAAACCCTTCCTTCACCTCTGACAAGACATCTTGTGAATGTGGGGAATGCCAGGCCTCCACCGTGGTTCGGATTCCACGTTAAACTGTAGGTCCTCCATTTCATCTCACAATCACCCTACCATTGCACATTAGCGTAAGTGCGTATAACCCGAACGGGTAGTAAGACGCGGTGCTAGTAATGATAATAATAATAATAATAATAATTAGGGCACATTCGAATTGCAGAATAAAGTATACCTGTCAGCTAGTGTACATTAAGTTTGGAATAAGTTGTAATATCATTCAACCCCTATCCCCGAACCGAACCTAAACTAACCTAACCTCCATTTTACATTTTGAACAAAGTTATTATGAATTTAATTCTTACTTCGTAGTTCGTGTAAGGGATGAGGTGGGTGAGTTGTTCCTAATTTCGTGTTCACTCATATTAATTGTTCTGCATTTCTTGTGCACAGGAACTGACAACATTTACAAAGGCAGCAAAAGTTTGTTTTTTCATTTCTTTAAGGAGAGCAGTAAAAAAAATATATTCTCTCGGAGAGAAGAATAAATACAATTGATGGAGAAAATACCTATAGAGCCCTTCCAGACACATGTCGAAATGTTAAAATTACATTACACTATGGTGTAACTCATAAGTAGAGCCCAGATATTTATGTAATATTAACCAGTGGCGGGTTGTGGCTTTCTTCATGGGAGGGCACTTTTACAATACCATTTTAAACTCAACTGTTATTATATTTTGTAGTGGAAGTCCATCCTCCTTTATGCAATAAAATGTGTTGAATTTATTTAGGACTTTACTTTCATTATTTGATAAACTTGAAATAATTAATTTTGGATGGGTTTGGAGGTACCTTTAAATATATTTGATTCTTTCAAATGCAATGCAAGAGCGGAGTCTAATTAGGCTACAAAAAGAATGAAACCTAAGTAAATACTATGATTATTAGAAGTAACTATTTCATCATGACCACATAAAGCTAATTCAAAAGCCCCTCAACATTTAACACACATAATTAAGTGACATAATAATATGTATTAGTTTGTTGTTAATGTTTCCGCTGTGATTTTGTTTTGGTTGGAAATACTCACTCTTTGACTGCTCCCGAATTTATATGGGTTAGTGATAAGTTGATAACATATGTTTCTTCACTCTTTCTGATAAATATTTTAAATCAGCAACACCACCTTTAATCCACGTAGAAGATGCATCCTTTGAAAACATACATAAACTAAGTCTCTTATTAAAATGCACGGCACAGAATTAATTCAAGATTCATTTTTAAAACCCTCTCATCCCCTTATCCCACCGTGAACTTGGGGAACATTCAATATCATGCTCCAATCGAGAAGATATTTTTGTTCAAAGTTTTTGCGCAACAATTTTAGATGTCATAATTTAAAAAAAACTTACATAAAGTTTATTTTGATTTTAATATTTCCCTTGTTTATATAACTTGGTGTCTTAGGTGGGAGGGCATATGCCCTTTAGGACAAGCCAACATCGGTATTAACATATAAAATATGTACATAAATATGTAGCAAAATCAGTTAAAATATGTAACATTAAATAAACCTTATTTCTCTTAGTTAATAATACATATATTATTTTAATGAAGTGTAATTTTATTGCTGCAAATTTCTGAATGAAGTAATAGAAAAACACTTTTCTAAATATACACACATACAACTCTTTTTTTAACAAGTTTTATTGCATTATTAGTTTGTTTTACCCAACTTAAATTCCCCATTAATTAAATACTTAAAATTAATGGGATTATTTAGTAATCATACAAACACCTCAATCTTTCATTGAAACCAACACTGGTGCCTACTTTTTGAAAACAGATTTTTTAAAGTCTGTTTCCTAGATTTTTTTTGTCCAACGTTAAATGTTTGATCTCGACATGCTAGTTTTAATATAATACTTACCCGCCTCGGTGGCGTAGTTGGCTAACGCGCTTGTCGTGTTGAGCCAGACTGCTGAGGACGGGGATATCAAGGTTCGAATCTTGGTTGGGTGAACTGGGGGTGGGGGGTTTCCTAAATGGTTTTCCACGCTCCTTCCACGCAAATGCGGGTTCACTTCCTCTAATTCAACCTTCCCAATTCATGATCCATAAGCGTATAACCCGAACGGGTAGTAAGACGCGGTGCTAAATATTATTATTAATATAACACTTATGTGTATAGACATGGTTGGTCTAATTTGCTTTTCAAAATATTGTTCTATTATTGTGACAGATTTCAAATTACATTTCCTTGATTGATTTTGAGTTCCATTTTGTTCGAAAATATGTAGCATTCAGTGAAATGTGAGAAAATATGTAAAATTAAAATTGAAATACATTTCCAAACAAGCTATTTCGCTGACATTTCGCTATTAACAGTTCTAACTGGCAGTGTTAAAATTATGTAATACATAAAAAATACGGGCTCTACCCCTAAGATAAAGTAAAACTGTCACCTTTCAAGGAGAATGGAGTTTACTTGACAATCTAGTGAAGCATCCACTTCATCTAGAATGTAAGCCCTAATTTTAAAAATGTACTAGCGTAATTATCAAAACATTGTGTTTTTATTTACATAGGGCTAATATGATTATTTATATTCGCTGCATAGCCATTACTCTTAGTTAAACCTGTAAGATTGCAATCTTACCTGGGAGACCTGGTGGTCTAGCGGTAAGGTGTCGGACTTCTATGCTGGCGGCCGAGGTTCAATCCCCGGTCCCGGCACAAATTTATCTGATTACCAAACCCTTCCTTCACCTCTGACAAGACATCTTGTGAATGTGGGGAATGCCAGACCTCCACCGTGGTTCGGATTCCACGTTAAACTGTAGGTCCTCCATTTCACCTCACAATCACCCTACCATTACACATTAGCGTAAGTGCGTATAACCCGAACGGGTAGTAAGACGCGGTGCTAATAATAAATTAATAATTTTAGAGTAAACGAAGTGAACATGACAGTTACAATTTAACTAACCTTAACCCCCAACCCAGAATAAACTGCAGTGTATTTGACTCAAGTAATGTAATTTGGTTTTTTTAATCCAATTGCTTTAATTTTAAAAACAACTTGTCAACGAACGCTGTATTTTCTTGTTATTCCATCTGTTTCGTGAACGTTGCTACTTTAATTTCCCAGCCACATACTCAAACTCAGTTTGAAGACATTATTTTAGTAATGCTCACCCCCCACCACTGTTAACCCGGAGCGCAGCGTCCAGGAACCGTAACACCGCTTGATAAAAGGCTCGAGGAATTCTATCCGCCGCGCCGGACGGGAAGGCCACTAAATTATTTTTCCAATATCTGGTGTCTTGAATGGGAGGACATTAATATCCCCCGAGTTCCTTCCAGCGATATAAATGCTGCAAGGAGATTTACAGCGAAACTTGAAGCTAAGAGAGTACTTAAAGCTTTTACATTCGGTTTTTTGTTGTTGTTGTTGTGGGTTAAAAGGGAATCACTTTATTATGTGGTGGAAAGGAAGGGGGAGGGGTGGCCGGCCGAGCAAATCCAAAGATGGGATTGTATAAAGAAGGAAGAGTGTGTGTGTGTGTGTGTCTGTACACACACAGAGAATAGCGATTCATTTATCACAAGTGGCGGAGGGGTAACAGATTGCATGGGAGGGGGAGTTTTTTTTAGGGTGTGTGTGTGTGTGTAAGTGATCCATTCAGCCATTGTAGAGTGAAGGGTGTTTTTGTGTGCAGGAGAGCTGGAAGCTAAAACTGTGTAATAACCTAGAACAAAAGAAGATGAGTGAATTTCTCAAGGACGGGGTTGTTAAAGGGGGGGGGGGGGCGGAGTTGATACAATTTCACCTCCCCTCCTCTTGGGCTGCGTGCAATAGTGGGCTAACAACCTACCAAAGAGGTACGGGGCTAGTGGTATGTTGGGTGCCTCCTTAAATGCAAACAAATTACAACAATTTGTGCTTTATTTATTTTTATTAATAATAATAATAATAATAATATTTATCACCGCGTCTTACTACCTGTTCGTGTTATACGCTTTAAGTACTAATTACGCTAATGGATTAGGAATTTGGGGAGGTTTAATTAGAGGAAGTGAACCCGCATTTGCGTGGAGGGAGAATGGAAAACCATTTAGGAAAAACCACCCCCAGTTCACCCGACCGAGATTCGAACCTCGATCTCCCCGTCCTCAGCGGTCGAGCTCAACACGACAAGCGCGTTAGCCAACTACGTCACCGAGGCGGGTATTTTTTTTATTAAAATAATATTTAAACCATGTATATAAAAATAGTTAAATAAATTGTTTCCATTATTAAACTTTAATCCGAATTTCATAGAAAGAATATTATCTGACTCGACGGTACTTTCATATTATAAAATAACACTGATATTAGAGTATGATGCTATCAATTTATGCCACAAAACATGATGTTTGTATTTTCTGAACGGCCCTACATGTGAAAATTAGACTGTACACTACATTGTTAATAAACCTCTAAACACATGTTTGAGATATCAGTAAATAAAACACCTTGTCTCGTATGCCCCTGTGTCTGGAAGTTGTGATGGAGATGTGTTTGAAGATTCTTACCGCCCTCCCCCTTTACAGGTGACCTTGGGGGAAAGAGCCAATAATTAGAGGTCTAGGCCAGTGGTATTCAACCTCCAAATTTGTCGGTGTATAATTAGAGCTATAGACCTACATCTAGAAGAGAGAGAGATAGAGAGAGAATGTCGCGCCCCAAGCTCATGTCCTTATATCCGGGTCTCGTATATCTAACTGTAAATATGGCTCTGGTGTTTCACTGTTTAAAATTAAATAATATACATATTTGTAATTTTTATTTACTCCCTAATAGGTCTTTGCGTACCCCACATAGAATGCCACTGGTATAGAGGACCCAAGTTTAAGGGAGAAGGGGACGCGAGTTTATGGGTTTTGCTTGAAAAAAAAAAACTTTTAGCCTAAATAAATAAAACAAAACATTGCTTCAGTAGAAACATATAACTTAGTTTAATTTTCTTCGCGGGGTGATATCAATAGTCATTGAATAGCTGTCAATGTTGTGCTGGAATTTAATGACAAACTTTTTCTCTTGATTATAAAGTTTGTAATCATATGCTGCTATGCTCATAACAGATATTCAACAACTGTTGATATCACCATGTGAAAGAAAATTAAACTCTTTGTTTCTACCGGAGAAATAATATTTATTTTTGCCATAAATACTGCAAAAAACCACTTGCCTTTTCTCATGTCCCGTTCCACCCCACCTTAAGTTGATTGCGATAATCATATACAATCCTTGCCACATCCAGTTGGGGGACTTCCTTACAGCCTGACTTTTATAACTGTCAAATGGCGGACCTTCTTTAGAAGTGATGACTGATTTCAATCTAATTTTACATTTATTTATATAATAGGTGACCTGCCGGTCTAGGGGTAAGGTGTCAGACTTCTATGCTGGCGGCCGGGGTTCAATCCCAGGTCCCGGCACAGATTTTTCTGATTACCAAACCCTTCCTTCACCTCTGACAAGACATCTTGTGAATGTGGGGAATGCCAGGCCTCCACCGTGGTTCGGATTCTACGTTAAACTGCAGGTCCTCCATTTCATCTCACAATCACCCTACCATTACACATTAGCGTAAGTGCGTATAACCCGAACGGGTAGTAAGACGCGGTGCTAATAATAATAATAATAATAATAATAATAATAATAATAATAATTTATAAAATAAATCGAAAGTAAAATGTTTGTTCGTCTCGAATGTTAAAGTCTACAATAAATAAGATATTTTTCTATCCAATCATTCGTCGGGCTTCTACGTTTGTTAACTTGATTGCAAAAGGAGAAGTTGTAAAGTTATTCATATGTTATAAAAAGAAAAGAAGGCAAAATGTGCTTCACATGAGGGCTATATCTGTATCTCCTCCAGTGCTGCCAACACAATAGCAGTGTTGACATGTCAATTCTGTGTCCGGACCCTCCCACACAATGTGACTATGGACTCAACAGAGCGCGGACAACAAACGGGCGAGTGGGGGCGAGAAGGGCCTATGAACCGTGTCATTGTTAGACGTCTTGACTCAAAACGCTCGTCATAAATAGAGCACACGCCGGCAGAAAGGTTTGTTGACCCATAATGCTTTGCAAAGCCAATTATCTTTTAGGGGATAAACAGAGCCTTGAGATTAAGGTGTTTCTGCAGTTTGCTACAAAGAGTTTAATTTTCTTTCACACGGTGTTATAACCAGTTGTTGATTATCTTGTCATGAGACCCGCCTCGGTGGCGTAGTTGGCTAACGCGCTTGTCGTGTTGAGCTCGACTGCTGAGGACGGGGAGATCGAGGTTCGAATCTCGGTCGGGTGAACTGGGGGTGATTTTTCCTAAATGGTTTTGCACTCTCCCTCCACATAAATGCGGGTTCACTTCCTTTAATTCAACCTTCCCAATTCCTAATCCATTAGAGTAAATAGTACTTAAAGCGTATAACCCGAACGGGTAGTAATACGCGGTGCTAAATATTATTATTATTATTATTATTATTGTCATGAGAATAGCGGCATTAGACGAGAAACTTTGTAACCGAAGAGAAAAAGGTATAACATTGTAGGGCCCCTTGGCAGACATTCACAAAATGTTGATGTCACCAGGTAAAGAAAATTTAACTTGGGCGGCTTTACCAAAATAGCTCCCATTCGCCATAGGAGTGGTTGTGACTGACAAACAGCAGAAGATGTACAAACTGTTAAAAGAAAAACGCGATTGAAGACAAATTGTTTGTTGTAAGAGTTTTGACCGCCGAAGGTACCAAAAAAGTTAACACGTGGCCTTAAATTTTAATTTTTTCTCTTATTTGCGATATTTAACGTGCACTTTCCGAACCGACTGATTATATCAGCACGTGACTTATCTAACGTAATTCTAGAACAGACACAACATCCATCCCCCGGCCGTTAAGGCATCTCGGTGAAAGGGGGAACCAACATTTCACCACGCGCTACTCTCGTGTTGGACTAGACTGCTGAAGGCAGGAAGATAAAGGTTCGATCCAGGTCGGGTGCAATGAAGGTGGTTTTCCTAGATGTTTTTCCCCTCCCGCGCAAATGCGGGTGCTCTTCCTCTCGACTAAAGCTTCCTTATCCCTAAACCATTAGTGTAATTAGTTTATTGGCGTATAACCCGAACGGGTAAGTGCTATGTGGTGCAAAAGAAATATATATAAATATATTTCCTCTTACTACCCGTCCGAGATTACCGTATAACTACATTATTGAAGTGGAGATGAGGAAGTTTGTAACTAAAGGAAACGCACAAGCGTTTGTGTGGAGAGATAGTGAGAAGAACTGCCCAAAGTTCACCTAGACAGGGTTCGAATACCGACCTCACGCCACCGCCAACCCATAATTATTAGTAGTTAGTCATTAAGCCCACGTGCCCAATATTTCGGGTAATTCATTAAAAATATTATTATTTGGGATTGAGGGGGTCGGGTCTAACCCCCAAAACTCCCCCCCCCCCTCTCTGTTCTGCCCTTGTCACAGCTCCCAAGTTAAACCGTGCTAGGATCCAAAGTTGTAGTAAGATAATTAATTATTCTGGGGGTGACCTGGCGGTCTAGGGGTAAGGTGTCAGACTTCTGTGCTGGCGGCCGGGATTCAATCCTCGGTCCCGGCACAGATTTATCCGATTACCAAACCCTTCCTTCACCTCTGACAAGACATCTTGTGAATGTGGGGAATGCCAGGCCTCCACCGTGGTTCGGATCCCACGTTAAACTGTAAGTCCTCCATTTCATCTCACAATCACCCTACCATTGCACATTAGCGTAAGTGCGTATAGACCGAATGGGTGGAAGGAGAGTGGGAAACTATTTATGAAAAACCTCCTACCGGGATTCGAACACCGATCTCCCCGTCATCAGCGGTCCGGTTTATTACGAGAGTGATGACTTAGACCCTGGTTGGACAACCCAGTCGCTAATTGCCACAAGTGGCGAAGTGGCCATGAAAGTGTGGCGAATTAGAGTTAGTCAGCTCTCACCGTAACCTAAACTTTTTCCTGATGGTGTGTGCTGGTTGTAACTTGATATTGAGTTGAATTGAGACAATATTTCTGCGTCTTGTGAGATGAAAGGATTGTCAAATTTGGCATTAAATTGTCTTAAATTTTCAATCGGAAAAGTTTTCATTATTTGCGTTTGAGGCAGTTGTAACCGAGTAGTCAAAAGTGAACATGTTTTGAACAATCTCGTTCAAACAGTGTGTGTTGTTTTAAATGTTCAATCGAGAAACCTAATTTCTTAATTTTTACACGGTGTGGTGAATTTCACTTGTCATTCGCCACACTTTTGGCCACATTAAAAAATACGTTGCCCACCTCTGACTGAGGCTTCTTTTACACGTTCCGATTTTGCGGTCGGCCGGGAAATAGTCGGCCGGCGAACGGGTAGCAGTCGGTTTGAACCTCGACCGCTGTCCGATGTTGGCCGGGCATGTCCACACAGGCCGGGATTCAGTCGCTCGACAGCCTCCTGAACGAACACACGTGCTGTGTGGCTGGCGGTCGAGTCACTTATGAAAACGAGTGATATTGATGTAGATACTGAATTATTGATTTCTCTGATTGAATTACGGCCTGTGTTGTTGGGAAAAAAACTTTAGAAAGTTATAAGAACAGTGTAATGATATTGGTTTGGATTACTCTAAATTATATAAAAAGTAATGGATGAAGGTAATTTCTCTTTAAAGTAATATACGTAGAGTATCCTTTTAAGATTCATCCATGAAGAAACACGCGCTTCTCATAAATAATGGGAAAAGGATTATTTAAAATATATATTTTCATGCCATTTATCCTTTTAAAAGAACAACTGCGCTATTTCCGGTTAAAAGGAACCACTCCGCAGTATTTGGCAAAGACGCCAATTCCCTATACCAATAAGAAGCTAGCCTTCACAACACCTGTCACCAGGACTCTTTCTATATGGTTTGTTTTCACACTGTTGATGAGGGGAGAAAGATGCAAGGGGTATGTCATATATAAACCGTTTGTGCGTATCAGCCAGGCATCCGGAATCCAAACATCTACACCAGGCATCTCCGCCCACGCACAAGTCAGTCAGAGCCACACACTGGCAGTCACAGTCTAACACAGTATAAAATAACTTACATTAATAAATACACGTGTGCATTAATATAAAGTATTTAATTGGAGTTTGTATACGTGATTAACAGGTGTCATTAAATAAACCGTGTGTGAATAAACAGCCATCAAAAGTTCTCTTTCTTACATTTATTAATTATACCGTTCTAATTGGTGCTCGACCACGGAGCTATAGACAACCTAAGCAACATCACAGCATTATTATATCAGGGAAGTAATCCGTAGTGTTTCAACCGACGCCCAAAGCGGGGCGATTGATTCCATAGTGTTACAACAGGAACAAGACAACAACAAAAATGCGCGGAGAGAAGTTTGTGTACATATAAAATAAATTATTCCGTATTATCTATCCATAAAATTTAGTTTATCTAGGGATTTGATTATTAGGTTTTGAGCGTAAGAACTAGCTTGGGGAGAAAGATAAATTGTAATAGGCGTAGAGGAGGTAAATAAGAGAAGTTAAGTGCACTAGCTTTTACTAAAATACTTGCCGCCCGGCAAGAATCGGACAATTATCTTTGATTGGTTGTCGGACGGTGAAAGGCGCCTTAGACCATTCAGCCTGTGTACCCCCGCCTCTCCACCCTTCTATTGTAATAGACGAACCTGTGCGGCCAGTAAGAGCGTGACTTGGCCCGCTGTTCCTCGCGGCTAGAGTACTGACCGTGTTAGTCGGAGCTGCCGCCGCCGCCTAGCTATTGATAAGGCTCTTGGTCACGAGGTTAGGGAAAGTACCCTCCTGCAAATCAAACACAATACCCCTCCGCGCCCCCCTTCCCCCCTAACATTTGATTAACACGAGTGCAGAGTTCACAATAAGGGAGGTAGACTTCCATAACATGCTTCACCTTAAAGCGACCATTAGTAATGTATTTTACTATCTGTTGTTTAATATTATTTGACTATTTATTTTACGGGAATAGTACGCATAAAAGATGGGATAATTTATTTTTTTATGTAATATTTTGAAAAAAAATTGCGTTGTTTTACTATTTATACAGACAAAAACAATAGAAAATTCCCAGTGGTGCCAAAATTAAGAGCGTTCATCATAGCAGGCCCATCTCGGCTCGCGCGAGGTATTATGGGAGCTAACGGGGGGGAAATGACACGATATGCCAGAAATGTGTGCAGTGTATTCATATTTGAAGGATTACTCGAAATTTTCTGCGTTGACGATGGGAGACAATGCGACAAAGTTTATTGTTAATAACTACAGTATGTCCCTGTTACAACAAAATGAAGATTTGTGCACAGTGCTTACCTGTGAAGCCATTCTAAAATGGTCAAAAATGGCCTTTTCAACGCAGTTTCCATCCAAATGTAACTTAATATTTCAACAATATTCTGTATAATGAACTTCTATTAACTCGTTATTTTCATCCATGTTTAATTAAAAATGATCCACGTGCAATAATGTGGTATATATTTACTATTTATAGAAGACAGTATCACAGAGTTGTTTAGTATGTGACGTACGCTCTTAATTTTGTAAAATAATTCTATATCATTTTTAAAAATTCAAAAATACTCACCTTTATCAAAGAAGAACGTACACATTAAAAATAATGTCACAAGATGGCACTAAAAGTATTTTAATGCGCGATAGTTAAAATATTTGTATAATTAAAGATGGATTAATAGTCAAGCTATCATATTTTATTAATTATGAGTATAGCTGCATCTAAATATATTATTTATATTGAAAAATGACACTCGGGCACGGGATTTGAACCCCAGACAATGTTCTAACCAGTAACCACTGATCTATCCAAAAGTCGTCCCATGTCCAGGGTCATTCCTCACTCATCTGTAGTTGACGATTTGCGCACGTCCTTCACAGACTCTGCCTTAAAATATGAGTGAAGAATGACCCTAAGCACGGGATGGCCCCTGGAAAGCACAGTGGCAGGAGCATTAGCGTACTGAGGCAAAGATCCTGGGATCGATTACCGCGTGCAGGTGTAATTTCGTAATTTAAAGAATATCTTTATAAATTATCCTAACCTAACAAAGCCTAACCTCCCAGGTGTCAACAACACTTTTTTCATGAAAGTCAAGGATTCTTAAATATCTTGCACAAAAATACTGTCTTTTATTTTTTTTAAATCATCTACAATTGTTTTAAATATTAATTTTGTTATAATTGGAAATTTGTTTTGGTTTTTGTTTGTAAAAATGATAAAAATATTTTATTTCTCATATTAAGGCATAGAAGAAAAAAATAGAATCCCACTCTCTTTGTGTAATATTCCCACACGCTTAACTTGACGGATTAGGACCTTACACTATGATGCAGCTTATAAGATAGGGTCATAATGAAATCCAGGGGAACCCAAACTACGGTCCGCAGAATGGGTTTGTCCGGCCCGCGAGCGCTTTGACAGAAAAAATATTACAAATACCGAAATGACGGTGCTCCTGTATGCAGACACAAAATACGTACCTTCATACAAACGACACAATGCATTTCATTATATCTTAACGAAAAAAATATTACGTTTATTAATTAATAGTTTTATATAAGCCCCCACACAGTATGCCACCCTGAAACCGCCACACAGTATAGCACCCTGAGACCGCCACACAGTATGCCACCCCGACGCCTACACGCTGTATGCCACCCCGAGGCCTCCACACTGGATGCCACCCTGAGGCCTCCACACTGTATGCCACCCCGAGGCCTCCACACAGTATGGCACCCCGAGACCGCCACACACTATGCCACCCCGAGACCGCCACACACTATGCCACCCCGAGGCCTACATGCTGTATGCCACCCTGAGGCCTCCACACAGTATAGCACCCTGAGACCGCCACACAGTATGCCACCCCGAGGCCTACACGCTGTATGCCACCCCGAGGCCTCCACACTGGATGCCACCCTGAGGCCTCCACACTGTATGCCACCCCGAGGCCTCCACACAGTATGGCACCCCGAGACCGCCACACACTATGCCACCCCGAGACCGCCACACACTATGCCACCCCGAGGCCTACATGCTGTATGCCACCCTGAGGCCTCCACACAGTATAGCACCCTGAGACCGCCACACAGTATGCCACCCCGAGGCCTACACGCTGTATGCCACCCCGAGGCCTCCACACTGGATGCCACCCTGAGGCCT
>CABFVX010005807.1:17514-32341 GCA_902151425.1 Timema shepardi
GTATGCCACCCTGAGACCGCCACACAGTATGCCACCCCGAGGCCACCAAATTGTATGCCACCCTGAGGCCTCCACACAATATGCCACCCTGAGACCGCCACACACTGTATGCCACCCTGAGACCGCCACACTATGCCACCCTGAGGCCTACATGTTGTATGCCAACCTGAGGCCTCCACACAGTATGCCACCCCTAGGCCTACACGCTGTATGCCACCCCTAGGCCTCCACACAGTATGCCACCCTGAGGCCTCCACACAGTATGCCACCCTGAGACCGCCACACAGTATGCCACCCCGAGGCCTACATGCTGTATGCCACCCCGAGGCCTACATGCTGTATGCCACCCTGAGACCGCCACACAGTATGCCACCCCGACGCCTACATGTTGTATGCCACCATGAGGCCTCCACACAGTATGCCACCCTGAGGCCTACACACAGTATGCCACCTTGAGGCCTCCACACAGTATGCCACCCTGAGACCGCCACACTATGCCACCCTGAGGCCTACATGTTGTATGCCACCCTGAGGCCTCCACACAGTATGCCACCCCGAGACCGCCACACAGTATGCCACCCCGAGGCCTACATGCTGTATGCCACCCAGAGGCCTCCACATAGTATGCCACCCTGAGGCCTCCACACACTATGCCACCCCGAGGCCTACATGCTGTATGCCACCCCGAGGCCGCCACACAGTATGCCACCCTGAGGCCTCCACACAGTATGCCACCCCGAGGCCTACACGCTGTATGCCACCCCTAGGCCTCCACACAGTATGCCACCCTGAGGCCTACACACAGTATGCCACCCTGAGGCCTCCACACAGTATGCCACCCCTAGGCCTCCACACAGTATGGCACCCCGAGGCCTACACACTATGCCATCCCGAGGCCTCCACACAGTATGGCACCCCGAGGCCTACACACAGTATGCCACCCCGAGGCCTACATGCTGTATACCACCCCTAGGCCTCCACACAGTATGCCATCCCGAGGCCTCCACACAGTATGGCACCATGAGGCCTACACACTATGCCATCACGAGGCCTCCACACAGTATGCCACCCTGAGGCCTACACACTATGCCACCCCGAGGCCTCCACACTACGCCACTCCGAGCGTATAAGGGGCTAGAGACCCACACCTACTTTATTTTTTGTTGGGGAAATTGGGGAGAATCTACCTGAGGGGGTCCTTGATGAAGACTCCCAACAGAAGATGGCAAACACTATTTTTTATCTTCAAATCACTTTTGAAGATATGATAGGGTTTGCAAAGGCTATGAATTTTATGAATCCATTAAACTACTAGCTTGGACATTGAAAGGGAACATGAAAATGGATTATTAATAATATTTTCATGGGTGGGGGCAGTTGAACCATCAATACACCTCCCTTTTGGTACAGTCCGGAAAGGGGCTGACATCATTTCTGAGGGTGCCAAATAATAATTCTGGCCCTCTCCGGCTCCAAACACCCTTTCTCCCCAGCCCCTCTAAAAAAACACAAAAACAAACGAAAGCGTTATACAGGCATATTCACAAGATTTGAGCGCCAACACTCCATATTGCTACGGATCATTTATGTTTGTGTCCCCTCCGCCCACAAACCCCTGGAAGGGGGCTACGGGGTGAAGAAGTGGAGCCAGTAGATTGTCATTCCAGCCCTCTGTCCCGGTGGAAATGGTGAATCGAGTTTCCATGCGATTATGAACTTGATATTCTGTGCTCACTACAATAGCTCGCTGATGTTACACCGGGAAAATGAGGGGGGGCATTAAGTTAAGTGTGTAAGTTGTATTTTTATACAGGGGGTGGTTCGCAGCGCAGATGGGAGGGGATTCGCGTGAAAACGGGTTAAAAAAAACTCATACTTATTTTTTGTGAGAAAAAAAAGAAGAAGTTTTGAAAATGGAATGGAGGGCGGAAGTAATTTGGCGCTGTATAAACTCGTTCCTTGAATGCGCGGAAGCACTTCTCAGTTTAGGGACGCCAACTTTTATTCGTTTGCTCGCCGATTTAAACCCATTTTCTCCGCGAGTTGAAAGCGAGGAGGTATATTTAAGTACATAAGAGCTGTGCAGCCAAGAACACAATGAATCTGTTCTCTACTGGTTCCTGCCCTGTACGCTCGCTGGTTGATAGCAATAGACGCCAATGTTCTCTGTTGGTTCCTGCCCTGTACGCTCGCTGGTTGATAGCAATAGACTCCATTGTTCTCTGCTGGTTCCTGCCCTGTACGCTCGCTGGTTGATAGCAATAGACTTCATTGTTCTCTGCTGGTTCCTGCCCTGTACGCTCGCTGGTTGATAGCAATAGACTTCATTGTTCTCTGCTGGTTCCTGCCCTGTACGCTCGCTGGTTGATAGCAATAGACTCCACTGTTCTCTGCTAGTATCAGGGCTGTACACTCGCTGGTTGATAGCAATAGACTCAACTGCTCTCAGCTGGTTCATGGACTGTACACTCGCTGGTTGATAGCAATAGACTCAACTGCTCTCAGCTGGTTCCTGCCCTGTACACTCGCAGGTTGATAGCAATAGACTTCATTGTTCTCGGCTGGTTCTGGCCCTGTACACTTGCTGGTTGATAGTAATAGACTCAATTGTTCTCTTTTTGTTCCTGCCCTGTACACTCGCTGGTTGATAGCAATAGACTTCATTGTTCTCATCTGGTCCCTGGACTGTACATTCGCTGGTTGATAGCAATAGACTTTATTGTTCTCGGCTGGTTCCTGCCCTGTACACTCGCTGGTTGATAGCAATAGACTCCACTTTTATCTACTGGTTCCTGCCCTGTACACTCGCTGGTTGATAGCAATAGACTCAATTGTTCTCTTTTGGTTCCTGCCATGTACACTCGCTGGTTGAATACAAATAGACTCCACTTTTATCTACTGGTTCCTGGCTTGTACACTCACTGGTTGATAGCAATAGACTCCACTGTTCTCTGCTGGTTCCTGCCCTGTACACTCGCTGGTTGATAGCAATAGACTCCACTGTTCTCTGCTGGTTCCTGCCCTGTACACTCGCTGGTTGATAGCAATAGACTCAATTGTTCTCTTTTGGTTCCTGCCATGTACACTCGCTGGTTGATACAAATAGACTCCACTTTTATCTACTGGTTCCTGGCTTGTACACTCACTGATTAATAGCAATAGACTCCACTGTTCTCTGATAGTTCATGGCAAGCGAAATTTCAAGTTTCCAGGCCCAGTGGTTGGGGAAATACAGTGATGAGTAAGTCATTGGGTTTTGCCTTTTATGAATAAATATGTCTTTTGGTCAGAATAATCTGTTAGAAAATCCAGATCAAACCATCTTTTTATACACCTTATAGGCCCTATTAGTTCACCGCCTCTGTCATCAAAATTTCTGATCACATTTTCAGTTACTTAATAGAGACATAATTTTAAATCTTTGTACATATTCCTAATTAGCGTGACAATGAAGTCTTAAAATTTGAGCAACCGCTCATACATATCCTATTTGAGTAGGCATAGCTAAAAATTATATAAAAATGTATATATCATAAACTTATCATAAACTAAAAAGTAGAGATTTTTTTCCTTTACGCACACGATCGGTATTAGGTGAGAATATTAAATGATGAACAATTAGTAAATAAAAGCCAATGAACTATAAGGAATGGCATTTACTACTGGAACATAAAGAAAGTACACGAGCATGACCTACACGAGTCTTACGGGATCCTCGGGGAAACTAATGAGGCGAGGCAGTTTAAATGTCCATGGTTTTCGTTGTAAATCTAATGAATTGTTTACTAATGTCTGTGAATGAATTCTCTATTTGTTTATTTTAAACTTGGTTTGGCAGTTATTATTCCAATATATTATTTGTATCGCTATCAACATCTTGTAGCAAAGTCTGCAATTTATATTTGCAACTCAAGCATAAATAAATACTGTCTTTAAAATGTACCCATAAACCCCTTGAGAAGGGTTTATTACCTTTCATGAATCGAGTCATCTTGACTTTAGAGTTATGCAACATCTAAAGACCGCCGTAAGGATGTCACCCTTAACCTAAGAAGACCTATCACTAAACATTTATGGAAGCTCGGGGACTTGATGTCCATACCCCAACGAGTGCCTTAGCTCGGTCCAGTCCCGGAATAAGAACACGTGGTAATCAAGAGCCGGAATGGAAATACCACACACACACACACACACACACACACACACACACCAACTCCTGATTCCTCTTCTACACGCTGCGAGCCACTGGTTAGCTAGTAGACCCGCCTCAGGGGGGGGCTAGTTTCGTGTTGAGCTAGACTGCCGAGGACGGCAAAATCTCGCTCGGGTGAACTGGGGGTGGTTTTTCCTAAATGATTTTCCACCCTCCCTCCACGCAAATGCGGGTTCACTGTCTCTAAATTCAACCTTCCCAATTCATGATACATTAGAGTAATTAGTACTTAAACGTATAACCCGAACAAGTAGTAAGACGCCGTGCTAAAGATTATTTTTTTTAAATGGCTGGCCTAACTGGATGTATACTGGACAACTACTGGGATCTTCTGTACTGATCTTTGTGCTTCACACGAGGTGGTCAGTGGCTGGATACCGTTCAGTATCGTTGTGTTTAAACGTGAAAATGTTTGAAGAACGTATTCGTAAGTTAATAGGATAATTTTCTTTGTTACTGCCTGATGAATTATCAAATATTATACATGAGTACGCGAGGAATAGGTCAAGGGAGAGTGCGGACAAAAAAACATTCCATCGCGTCAGCCTGTGACCGTGCGGTCGCCATCTGTTGGTGAAGATAGTGCCGACTTCTGCGAGTAGAGCCGTCAGGCCGTTAATCTGAGCTTTCTAGACCGGAGACGCTATTTCATTCAAGTAGCTCCTCATTTGTCCTCACGAGGCTGATTTGATCCCGTAACGGATCGAACCCGGGACATCTGTATCCAGGAGCTCTGACCACTAGACCACAGAAATGGAGTGTGAACAAGGGAAAGTGTAATAACACTGACCATTCAACGCGCAGACACAACAATGTGTGAAGCTGTACGAACAAGATAAACATTGAAAATAACTCTGACACAAACTTCAAAATGCTGTTAGTCTTTTTCCGTGTATCGAACTGACCAGTGGCCAGTAAAACAGCTCTTGGCCAACTCATATCGTGTAATCTAGGCATACATAAGTGGTCAAGGAGGCCAACTGATTGACAATAGGACCTTAGCTACAGCTCGGGTTGATGAGGGAGGTTTGGGGTTCTAATCCCGGCCAGATGCAACAGTGTTGGTTTCCCGCGTGATTATTATTGCATACATGGCGACTAGAAACGGAGAAAACCTGGAAAAGTCACAGTTTTTTGATGTGAGCAAAAACAGGGAAATGTCAGGGAATTTAATCAATAATAAGAAAAAGTCAGGGAATATAAATCCCTGGCTAAATCTGCACCTTCACATTTAAACAAAAGTTAAAGATTTGGTTTATTGGTGTAACAAAATGCATTGCCCATAGGTGTTTTTCTAACTTGAGATGATTGTACGTTATTTGTTTTATAACTTATTTACATATCAACACAAATAATACTCAAAACATTTAAGTACTAAAAAAACAACTTATAAGAATGTCGACTGGTAGCTTAGGGTTTTTCGAAAAAGATGTGATCAATAAACAAAAATATTCCCATCCACTAAGGCCATTAGTAGCAAGTGTGTTAAACCTATTAGTAATAGAATACCAAACCCTTCCTTCACCTCTGACAAGACATCTTGTGAATGTGAGGAATGCCAGGCCTCCACCGTGGTTCGGATTCCACGTTAAACTGTAGGTCCTTCATTTCATCTCACAATCACCCTATCATTACACATTAGCGTAAGTGCGTATATCCCGAACGGGTAGTAAGACGCGGTGCTAATAATAATAATAATAATAATAATAATAATAATAATAATAATAATAGTAATAGAAAGTCAAGTATAATGTCAAATTGAGAAGTTTCCCTAGCACTCAATGAACTAACATACTCGTACAATAATATTGCTTAGCGCCTGTAAACTAGACTGTACCGGCTCGAGCGCGGACGCGCTCGCTCACTCCAGTCTGTTCGCCTCTCATTACCACTAAGCTTTATTTTATATTTTAGTCGCTCGTGCGCTCGCCCGCCCAGTCTGACCGTCCCCTAAGAGTAATGATCATATATGGATATAACCTGGACAGTTATTTAGACGCGGTGATAAAAAAAAAGTCTGTACAATCTGATTCGTGGCGTCACAACACAAGTAAATAGCAGGCTTTAGCGGAAACACAATACCTCTCAAACGAGGGTAATTAAAACCGTCGGCCCCGTCTACATTTTGGCATGTAATAGAACTCTGGAAAGTATGTGAAAATACCTTTCCCGTTAACATTGATAGGCCCTTTCGCTCTCGCTCATAGAAATGTTCGTGTTATACAATCATTAGGTTCAGAAAGTGCATGTTAAATAGCCCAAATAATTGAAAGACAAAACTAATAAACCCTTCCTTCACCTCTGACAAGACATCTTGTGAATGTGGGGAATGCCAGGTCTCCACCATGGTTCGGATTCCACGTTAAACTATTAAACTGTAGGTCCTCCATTTCATCTCACAATCACCCTACCATTACACATTAGCGTAAGTGCGTATAACCCGAACGGGTAGCAAGCAAGACGCGGTGCTAATAATAGTAATAACAATTTCTTTATTGATTTAGTTGAGTACAGTAGGGCACGTATATTTGTTCCTGATTGGCCGAACGCAAATCAACGCACCTACACAAACGTGAGAGTACACCTTGGTTCGAATCCCGAGTATGTGAGTGACCCACGGGGCTATTCATCCATCATGCGGGAGGGGAGAGGAGGAAAGACAGACAGCAATCAGGAAACATTACGAGTGTGTAGCGGGGGAGGGGGAGGGGCGCCTGTATACAATGAGCCTGGTAAGTGCTGCTATTCACTTCACCACTTCCTGATTCCCCTCCTGCGTTTCCTCTGCCTCCCTCTTCGAGCGAACAAACACCATAGCAGTCTGATGTACATTCATGAGAGATTAGCCACGGTAAACTAGGGGGGAATATGCCATTCATTTTAATGGGGGATATTTAAACGCTCTTTTTGGACGCAAGGCTCTTATTATCAGCACTCGATACAGAAACTATACCAGGATTTCTGTAGGAAGTGCGTCCTAGAAGGCTTTATTTCGTACCAGAATCCTACTGTATATTAGTATTTTGGTAGGATAAAAGGCCTTCTTGAACGGACACCCTACTACCTATGTGGAAGACCTTTTATCCTACCAAAATACTACTATACAGAAGGATCCTGTTACAGAATAAGGCCTTCCAGATGTGTCTTCCTACCAAAACCAGAGAATGACTTAACCTAGGACAGCAGCATTTAACACTAACATACGGTGCTAGACTATTGAATACCTCGGTAATAAATCACTCCGGGTACCACCTATGTATGATGTATGATCATTACTATAATGGGGTAGGGATTAGGAAGGAGACATTTTAGAGGTAATCTACCCGCATTTGCGTGGAAGTGGAGTGGAAAACAATTTAAGAATAACCACCCTCGGTACACCCGACCGAGATTCGAACCCCGATCTCCCCGTCATCAGCAGGCAAGTTTAACACCAAAATGACTCCTTATATCATTTTGCCACTGAAGTGGGTATCATTATTGTTATTCATGCATTTAACTCAATGGGCACGCGGACTAAATGTCAGGTACATCTGTTCTGGTTTTCCAATACCTAACCTAACACCCAACCTCCATATTCATGTTCATATTATCCTCTCGTCGACGTCTCGGCATACCAAAGGATCGTATATCTTCAGGTTTCCCAACTAAAATGTTGTGTACACGCCTGTCTTCATCAATGCTCCATCCTGCGTGCCTGGATTATCCTTATTATGTTTGGGAATGAATACGGACCATGAAGTTCTTCAGATAACGTTTACCAAACTCTTTTATCACCGCGTCTTACTACCCGTTTGGGCTACACGCTTACGTACTAATTATGCTAATAGTTTTTGGGATTAGGAAGGTTATATTTAGAAGTATACCCGCACTTGAGTGGAGGAAGAGTGGAATTTTTGGAGGGGAGTAGGCGGGGGGGGGGGGGGATACACCCNNNNGGGGGGGGGGGGTGATACACCCTCAATACACACGACTGAGACTCGAACCTCGATCTTACAGTCAACAGTCTAGTCTACTGCGAGAGTGAAACATAAGATCATGCGGGCTAGGTTAGAAGTATAATAGGTGTGAATTGTCGATTATAGCAATAGACCCTACAACTTTGAATGTTGTTCGTCTGATTTATATTTCACTAATAGGTCTACGTGTTAAACAATTGTGATACTTCTTTTGTGACGTGTACGCATGTGTGTGTTAGCTCTCGTTTGAATTGTATTTTTCTTTACATTTGTCAACAATTTGTACTTAAAAAAACGTTATTGCTAAAGTTCACTTAAAATAATAAATAGGTAAAAATAATTGGAGGCGCCGGGTATCGATCCCGGTACCTCTCGCATGCTAAGCGAGCGCTCTACCATCTGAGCTACGCCCCCTGTTGATACACATTGTGTTGTATTGAGGTATTAGAGTGAGTGTGACCCGGTTCCTGTAAGTAACCCGACCACACCCAGGGGCCTGGGGAGACCGACTACACACACGCTACTTTCCTTCACTAGCGACACCTGCACCACACTTCTATACTCGTGTGCTGTCGCCTTGGTATGTACCCTTGACAGTTGTCACCAAGGAGGCCGATGCGCCCCTAACACGCTTGGCTTATGTTGGGGCTGTAGTAGGAGGACGCGAGAAAAGTTCACTGTTCTCAATTCTTTTTAGCAAAACTATTTATTTTTTGACAAAATCAGTAAAATATTGCTTTAGTAGAATCATAATGTTTAATTTTATTAACATAGTGACCTCAACAGAGCTCTGTTGAGGATCTCCTGGAATATAATGACAACTTTTTATCTTCATTTCAAAAGTTTATCATCTAATGTCGCTATGCTCATGAAAGATATTCAACAAATGTTGATATAACCATGTGAAGAGAATCAAACTCTTTATTTTTCAATTGGAACAAGGTTTTTTTTTGCCAAAAGTTTTGCTATGAAAACTAAAAAAAGGGGGCCTTTTCTTGCGTTCCCTACATCCACATCTTATTATTATTAGCACCACGTCTTACTACCCGTTCGGGTTATACGCACTTACGCTAATGTGTAATGGTAGGGTGATTGTGAGATGAAATGGAGGACCTACAGTTTAACGTGGAATCCGAACCACGGTGGAGGCCTGGCATCCCCCACATTCACAAGATGTCTTGTCAGAGGTGAAGGAAGGGTTTGGTAATCAGATAAATCTGTGCCGAGACCGAGGATTGAACACTGGACCCCAGCACAGAAGTCTGACACCTTACCCCTAGACCACCAGTTCACCCTCTCATCTTATTGATACATTGTAAGTTAGTAATTTTAATAACCTTTTGAGCTGTCAGATAAGGTTCTTTATCTTATTGTGTTTATCTATAATGAGTGGAGAAGTTGTTTTAAGACCATTGTCGCCACACTACTCGTATCTCCAAGAAGTAGAGTTGCGTGGTTGTCGCCCTCAGGTTGGTAGCCCTGCAGGGTGTCACAAAAGGCTGTAAGGAGCTAGTGTCTTATCGCTTCCTGGTGACACTTCTTCACACACGGTCCCGACGGTTGGCGGGGACTTTTCCAGACCATTTACTCCCGCATGGGGTCTGGTGTTGGCAGTCGACGCCTCCTCGCGAACATCCACACACACACACACACACACACACACACACACACACGTGATATTGACAAATACCCTCCCTCCATAACTGCATGCTGCCGGTCTGATTGGATTCCACTGGGGAAGTCTCAGCAAGCAGGACAGAGCAGTGGCATAGGTTATATAGGCTAACCGTGAGGACCAGGAAAATCAAAATAATTCAAAACACTTGGCAAAATCAAAAGTGCACGCCTCTTTTTGTGGATTGTTTTAGAATTATATTTTTGGTAAAAAGAAATCCTATTTTGTATTATCCGATTGGGATTAATTTCAATAATATTTTATTCTAATAATATACGAAGTAAAACAAAAAAGATGGGTCTCAGTTTATTTCATTTTGCGATCTATAGAGTGTTTCCAAAAATAGATACATATACACTAATTTTAGGAGACTCTTTTTATAAAAATCTATGTATATGCTACGGGTAAAGTCCGAACTTGGATAAAAACTTAAATAATGTCAAGTGAGAAGTGATTTGGATAATGTCAAATTATATGGTTCAGGTTAGGTTAGTTAGGTTAAGTTTATGGTTCAGGTTAGGTTAGTTAGGTTAAGTTAGGTGAATTGATGCTAAGTTTGGAAAGTTTAAGTTAGGCTGGGATAGGTTAATGGAAAATAAAGCATAAAAATTATGCATTTAGAATGTTAGCACGATGTCACGATACAATCTCAGCTCTCGGATAGAAATAACGTTTGAAAATATTAATCAAGGTTATCCGAGTCTTGCTGGCCAATGTCTAGATTACCAGGGTAAAATCTAAAACGAGATGAATAACTTAATGTTTCTGACTTTATCCACTGCACTTGTATAATGTTGACATCTCCCGGACAAGCTAGACACTATCCATATTTCGCATACTATCTCTAACACATACATAAACACACCCACACAGGGGCGAATTTACGACTCTGCCGCCCGCCCATAGGTACTAGATAATCTGCCGCACACTTTTCTTACCTTAATTTCTAACCTTCTAAATCCACGCTGTCCCCTTACTACCCGTCATACACCGATACATATATACTGTGCTATATAAACTAGTGCTATCTGTGGAGTGACGGATAAAAAGGGCTTACATTATTTTATTATTTATTATAGTGGGGTTTTAAAAATAGTAAAAATCTAAGTAAAGACTTAAAAAAAATTGAAATAAATACTCTTTCACTATCTCAACACACAAATTCAAATATTATATAATTTAAAAATATAAAGTCTGCATTAGTAGACGGTAGAACATGTTACTACAGATAAAATATTAGCATGTACACAATAATAAAATAGTCCGTAGTATATTTCGCCTTGATTTATGCTGAGTGAACTGGTCGATGTTGCCGAACAAATCCCCTCTATACAATCACTGACCTTCAATTAAGACGCTTGTCAGAGAATTAAGGTGATATTCAAGTCACATTGGAAAGCAGATACAGCAAACCACAGCAATCACACACACGATGAAGCAATACAACTATTTTAACTGGCAAAAAACTATATCTATTTTTTTCGTCATTCAAAATTTGCTGATCCTAAAATCTGCCACCGCAGGCACGTGCCTACTAGGGCTATGCGTAAATCCTCCCCTGCACGCACATAACATATATTCCATTCACGGTAGGAATTACTCTCTGAAAGGTCTTTTTTCCTACCAATATCCTACTATATAGTAGATTTATGGATAGGGAAAAAGGCCTTTCAGAAGTCAATTCCTACGGTGAATGGATTATAGACAGACATACATACATACATAGAGCGCTCTTCTTTTTTTTTTCAAATGATGTTTAATCAATGCCAAATGTTGTATATTTGTCGATTTCAGTTTTCTCTTTTATAAAATATAAACTTTGATATGAGTTTCAGAAGAAATGACTGCAGTTGAACTCATGTTATTGCCACACATCAGCTTTCCGTACCAAGAGGTACTAGCTACCATGTAGCTCCTATGGCAGTGATGGAGGCAAGGAGGGGGCGGGGCGCTGTGTCACGTCGAACGGGCTGTCGCTATAGAAAATAAGACACTTAACTCTCGCTTGGGTGCTTACGCACTCTTTCAGTTGTGTGATGCGTCTAATAAATACGTTTTAATTAATTAAAATTAATGTTAAATATTCATAATTATGTTATTTTATAAGGTATCTAAAATATTAGTTTTATGACTTAACGACTCAAAAACTATATATATTAACAATGTGTATATTTTACAACAACTAATGTCACTGACATCACTAACAACCCATGTGACACATCATTAACGACCTTCTTCAAAATGTGCGCTAAATCTTTGCTAAGACGCTTACTTACAATGAGGTTGCTTCATGTAATGCTTGGAAAATGAAGAATTTCCGGTGCCGAAAGCGAGGTGTTTCTATCGAGGAATTCCCGGAGGGTGGATGGTGATGTCCTCAGCCGGGTGTAGGCCTACACCAAACACCAAAATAACACAGCGTGTTACTGCTTGAGAGTGCGGCTTCATGTTGTCAAAGGTCAAACTTTATTTGAAAATGTACGCACCTTAATCAGCGTAACCCTCTCATCCCACCAATAGTTTGCAAAGCAACGGGACTCTTAAAGGATGACTCTCACTGGAGAATATTACCCAATACCCGCTTCGGTGACCACGTGGTCTAACGCGCTACTCTTGCAGTAGGCTAGACTGCCGATGATGGGAAGATCGAGGTTCGAATCTTAGTTAGGTGTACTGAGGATGTTTTTTTCCAAAGTGGTTCCCCCGTCTCCTCCCTCATTCCATGCAAATGTGGGTACACTTATTAATATAACCTTCCCCGTCCCTAAGTCATTAGCGTAATTAGTACATAAGCGTTTAACGCGAATTGGTAGTAAAACGCGGTGCTAAAAAAACGCAACTATTTCATCAGAATCCTCTGTGTCAGTCTTCTTCCTCTCTAACATATTGATATTGTTCACGTGACCGACTCTCTCGCACCTAGGACCGCCCACAGGGGAAACATGTCGGGTGATATTGAACATAGAATCGGAACATATCAATCGGTAGAAACTTTGGACTTCATTTAATATATTTTAATGCAGGTGAGACCAAACCAACCCAATTGTGAGTTATCTCTCGGGCAAGACCGTGAAACACTTGGGTCTTCTTTTATCCGACAATTTTTACGGATTCATATTCTATAAAGACTATTTGAGAGAGACGATGTTCTTTTGAGATGCGCCTAGAGGAAATACTTTTATAATTAATTAATTAATTATTTATTGGTGACCTGGCGGTCTAGGGGTAAGGTGTCAAACTTCTGTGCTGCCGGCTGGGGTTCAATCCTCGGTCCCGGCACAGATTTATCTGATTACCAAACCCTTCCTTCACCTCTGACAAGACATCTTGTGAATGTGGGGAATGCCAGGCCTCCACCGTGGTTCGGATTCCACGTTAAACTGTAGGTCCTCCATTTCATCTCACAATCACCCTACCATTACACATTAGCGTAAGTGCGTATAACCCGAACGGGTAGTAAGATGCGGTGCTAATAACAATAATTATTTATTCTTAGTTAATCTCAGGTTTGAGTGATGTGTTGCCTTTGCAGTGGCTTCATCGGGTAAAGCCACTACTTTGTTAGAAGGGGGAAGAACGGCGTATACGACATTTAAATTACCTTTACAATTTTTATAAAGACCAAATTCCCTTTTGCGACATATTGAAGCAAAGTTTCACATCGACATTACTGCAAATATTATCTCTTGTATCATGAACTGAGAGTACAATGTCACTTAAGACATCAATCAAACCTCTAAATAGAACTCTGAGAGATCTCAGAAGCAACCATGCGCACATAGGAGGCGTCATCGTATTGCTCTCAGGAGACTTCCAACCATCTCTACCGGTCATCCCGAGTCACTAGAGCTGTCGAGGTCAACGCCTGCCTGAAAAGATCCTACATGTGTCTGGACGTTGTGAAACTTCTCCTGTCCACCAACATGTGCATCCGCCTGTACGAAGACAAAACCTAGACCAATTTGTCGATAGTGGAGTCTTTGCCGAGAACTAGAGCAAGGTGTCCTTGAATAACTCCCAGATATGCGTCGTGGTCAAGGATATCCAGGAATAAGTTCATTTTATTTATCGTGGTGTATTTCTGCAAAACAGGCCTCTTTCAGGGTCCCAGGGCAAGCTATTATATCTTCAAAAATGATATTGCTAGTAAAATTACTGACTATTTCAGACCTGACCTTCCAGTTTAATTCTATGCAATTTTCTATTGAGGTTTGATATGCAATGACCACGCTAAAATACATCCACGTATATCAGAAGTCTTAGCTTCAAGTAATAAACAAAGTGATTTTAAATTGAATCTTCTGCCATCGTTCAAGTGTCAGTATTTATTATTGTTTTGTATCAGACGCTTCAATTGGCTGTTCTTTGAGAATATTCCTAAATTGACTGTCGCGTTCAACAGAGACGTATTTCTAAAGTAATCACTGTCATTTTTTTAATGATTATTATTTTGTTGAAGTAAAGTGTTAGAAGTTTGGGGGGTAGGAGTGATGAAATAACACATTATTTTCAAGTAAATAATAATTATATTTGTAGCTACGTCAACGTTTATTAGATAAAACATGTCGATGTGTGTCGTACAGTGTGTGTGTATCATGACACAGCCGTCAGGATATAACTTCCACTTCCATCAGAAGCTGCATTAAAAAAACAAGGGACCGTTCTCACCTTTTTTCATTTTTTTTTCACCATTTAACAAAAAGGTAAGTCCAAGTGTATGAATGATTCACGCCCAAGCACTCTGTTTTATGAAGTGGCTCAGTACAGGCAGGACCTCTATAATCAGCAATCAGTTAATCGTGTTTAGTTTTCTGAACGTTCCACGGGATTACGTCTCCCCTCTCATGTTCTCCTATCTCTCTCTCTATCTCACACACATCCTGTCAACTTTCTCACCTCTGCTTGTTTTGTTTTTTTTAGTTTCGTTATTTTTTTTTTTTTCGCTACCAACGTTGCCTAAATCTGAAATGACGTTTTAAA
>CABFVX010005807.1:34668-46567 GCA_902151425.1 Timema shepardi
GTTGACAGACTTAGCGTTTTCAGCAGGGGCGACACGTGGCGGATTTGAAACAAAAAACACATAATTGGAGTTCTCTCTTAACAAAATGGCCTATTACCATAGTTCACCACTGCCTTATAATAATTCACACTCTTGACGCGTTTAAAATGGTTGACAAGAACAAAGCGGTCGTATATTTATTTGAAGCTAGCCCCTAAAACAAATTTAAATAAACCTAGATACTGAATTTTGAATTTTGAATTCTTTTGGTCAAGAAGTATAAATCTCGTTAGTTTAATAAGTTAAACATTTTATATATTTCGTAATAAAGTTCTTTGTTTAGCCTATAAACAGGCGAATAGAGTTACGCCTCTTTTATCAAATTCACAGATTTTATAAGTTTATCTCGATACCAATGGTTAAATATCAAACATTTAATACTATAAGCTTGTGTACATCTTTATTGTGACCAGTATATGCCGCAAGGCTTAAGTAATCAGGCGTAAATTATATCTTAATTAGCAGGGCTCGGATTTTAATGGCCTAAAAATTATCACTCAATTATTTATAAAATGACTTAAAAATATGAACAAAACTCTTATTAAATACACACGACTAAATCAAACACGCACTTTACTAATTAATGTAAAACGAAATGAAATGAAAATCCTTTAACAACTAAACTCCTGCAATCTGCTAGATATAATTTTGATTTACAAAAATCAGCTTCATATGTAATAGCTACCCCCTCCCAACACAACCCTCTCCGGCCTAATTGCAGTCTCGCCAGGAATGTGTGTTTTACAACCAATACAAACAAAGAACTACTTTTTAGTAATTTTCTTGACTCATATTAGTAGAGCTTCATTATGTTTTAAAGAACAAATTAACCTAATCTAAAATATGTAATATTTCTTCCAAATACAGAAAATAAAACATTTTAAACAATTAAAAGGAAAGGAGGTTCCTTTTTTGTGTGCACGCGTTGATACTAGTAACTCATCCAGATATGATACAAAATAAATACATACCAAATTTGGAGAATTCACAACTATGTGGCTCTAAATAAGTACACAGATAATGTATGTCAACAACCAGATTTTTGGGCCTACGGCACATAAATGTTCATTTTTGATAGAATTTAATGTAGATCAAGTATTTTTTTAAGCGCCTTAAAAATTTATCAGAATTACTTATATATGAAAAAGTAAACTTTTTAAGGAATACTGAACTCTAAAATATCGATATGGAAAAATGAAATTTCATTTTGTAAAACTTGGGAAAATTGTCGAATTTTCATTGTCTTAAAAAAGTGGTCATTTATTATTTAAAAAACATGAAATTTTGACGGTGAAATAAATATTTAATTCTATCACTGAATTTGTGTTTGTACATAAGGTATTTTTGGCTGCTTATTTACCCCAAACCGAAACAATTTATTTTAATTTTAAGAAACTAGAACACATTATAATGTAGTTTTGAGTTTCTGGAATTATTTTGTACAAAAGTTGAGGTTAAATACACATTTTTGTGTTTAAAGTCGGTAAAAGAAGGGAAATGTTGAAATGGGAATGCTATCTAATATCCATCCGCCCGTGCGTTGAGCGAGTGTAGTGGTGTGTGGTCTATTCTATTCCATCCCATCCTTCGCTTCACTCGGAAACAATTACCGGCGATGTACGGTTCACGGCATATAGAAGTGGAGAAGGGGGGGTTAAAGAGCGATGGCAAACAAAATAATGGGACATAGAGAAAACAAAACAAAAAAAAATCTCTTGATTCTCTTGGTTTTGGGGAACAAACGCATTTGTTTAGCTTCCATGAATTCCCAATCTGTGTTGTAGTGTGTGCGACTGCGCGCAATATTGTATGAGGGAGACGATAGAGTCAATTCTTCGCACGACTGTGCTTCAAGTTGGTAGCACTGCTTAAAATAAAATAAAATAAACTTTCCTAGTCTTCCGGCCATACGAATCCGATCGCAGTTCTTTATTAACTTTTGTTTGCCTGCGTCGAAACAAGTTGTTTGGTTTTTAAAAACGAGAAATCTCCGCCAAAGATTTGTTATCGTAGTAAAAGTAATGTTCGCTGGTTCAACATAAATTATATATGCATGGTAGGGAAAAAAATATGCTCTCGATGCCGTTATATCATCTATTCACACACACACACACACACACACACACATTGGTGGATTTTTAAATATATTTTTAAAGCCCAATAGTGAAGTTTTAGGGACTAAAGCAGGATTATAATAATAATAATGAAGATTATAATTTGTGCCTTCATCGGCGGACACGCAAAATAATTGTCAGGATCGTCTATTTTGATGTTACGAGGTCGGGGTTCGAATTTCGGCCGGGTGTGTTGTGGGAATGTTGTTTACCGAAGAGGTTGGTACTTTACTCACAACAGCGCAGTATAAACTCGTGTAGGCAGTACAGGTATTAAGAATGCAAAAGTTTTATCTATTGTCACTATAAATACTAAGTACAAAAATTCACAGGACCCGGAGGAATACCTACGTAGATAAAAATCACAACAACAAAATATTTTTTTCCGGTAAAATGTATTTACTGCCGCTATCTAACCTTTTCTTTCAGTGCATTTCGCTAGGGCAGATGTTACTTGATTAGGAAGTATTAACGTTCACTTTATGAACCGAATGATTATATCATAACATGACTTACAAGCTAACTTAATTCTAGATTGGAAACAATCCCCAGTACCCCCGGCCGTCAATTTGGATTGTGAAAGGGGAAACCCCAATTTGACTAATTATATTTTCTTCGGCACTGAGCCAAGTGAATAAAAAGTAGTAAAAACTTATAAGCATTTACTTTAGAATAAAGTGTAAGCCTGTAAGTAAAAGTAATTACTTAATTTAAAGTGAATAAGAGCTTACTTATACAAGGTAGCATTTGCTGGAAAAACCTTAGTATTTACTAAGAAGCGTTTACTTATAAGGAAGTACTTACTACAGATAGACACACCGCGCATCGATGACTCGCTTCAACGTGACATGACATGCAGAATCGTTGCTCGACCCATCAGTCCCCCGAGTTAGGAGGCTAAGTGGACATTTTCCCTGTGTTCTGGCGAACATTTCGAGTGGAGATGAGATCAGGTAGTGTCACAGAGCACACATACAGACCAAGATCGTCGCGTAGTATTAAATAAAGCTATGTTTCTGAAAATATTGGCCGTGAAAGAAAGAGCATAGACTGAGATGAAAGAGGAGTATATGAAGGCTGTTGGCAAAAAGGTTAGTATTGAACAATATTAAAACTAGTACTAAGAAGAAGACTGGTGTACACTCACCCGGTAACAAACCGATAAAGCTAAATGAGTGGGAAAAAGAATTTCTTTAAATTTCAAATATTGAAGAAAATCTTGTTTTTTTCCAAAATTCCTGGTGGTCTCCACGTTGGAGTAAGTCGTGATGTGAATAGGACAGATGTTTTCTTTGAGGTGGACAAAGACACAATCGGCTATGCAGTCTCGGCTGGAACAATTCCAAGTAATTCCAAGGAAGAAACCAAACGAAAGTTCAATGACCTGGTTCGGGGAACAGAAAGAACTGCTAAACTGTCTACAGCGAACCTCCGGCGCCTTGTTCTACCGGAACAGCTAAAACTAACGAGGCTACAAATGGAGCAAGAGCAGCTAAAACTAACGAGGCTACAAATGGAGCAAGAACAGCTAAAACTAACGAGGCTACAAATGGAGCAAGAGCAGCTAAAACTAACGAGGCTACAAATGGAGCAAGAACAGCTAAAACTAACGAGGCTACAAATGGAGCAAGAACAGCTAAAACTAACGAGGCTACAAATGGAGCAAGAACAGCTAAAACTAACGAGGCTACAAATGGAGCAAGAACAGCTAAAACTAACGAGGCTACAAATGGAGCAAGAACAGCTAAAACTAACGAGGCTACAAATGGAGCAAGAACAGCTAAAACTAACGAGGCTACAAATGGAGCAAGAACAGCTAAAACTAACGAGGCTACAAATGGAGCAAGAACAGCTAAAACTAACGAGGCTACAAATGGAGCAAGAACAGCTAAAACTAACGAGGCTACAAATGGAGCAAGAACAGCTAAAACTAACGAGGCTACAAATGGAGCAAGAACAGCTAAAACTAACGAGGCTACAAATGGAGCAAGAACAGCTAAAACTAACGAGGCTACAAATGGAGCAAGAACAGCTAAAACTAACGAGGCTACAAATGGAGCAAGAACAGCTAAAACTAACGAGGCTACAAATGGAGCAAGAACAGCTAAAACTAACGAGGCTACAAATGGAGCAAGAACAGCTAAAACTAACGAGGCTACAAATGGAGCAAGAACAGCTAAAACTAACGAGGCTACAAATGGAGCAAGAACAGCTAAAACTAACGAGGCTACAAATGGAGCAAGAACAGCTAAAACTAACGAGGCTACAAATGGAGCAAGAACAGCTAAAACTAACGAGGCTACAAATGGAGCAAGAACAGCTAAAACTAACGAGGCTACAAATGGAGCAAGAACAGCTAAAACTAACGAGGCTACAAATGGAGCAAGAACAGCTAAAACTAACGAGGCTACAAATGGAGCAAGAACAGCTAAAACTAACGAGGCTACAAATGGAGCAAGAACAGCTAAAACTAACGAGGCTACAAATGGAGCAAGAACAGCTAAAACTAACGAGGCTACAAATGGAGCAAGAACAGCTAATAATGAGAGTATTGAAACCGTGGTTTGCCTCCCAGGAAAATGAGGAGTAACAAATTGAAGAAAACAACATTTTGAGAGAACTTAGAAAATACATGGTATTTGAAAAGTGACTTCAAGTATCTTTTTTTCTTTCTAAAATATATTTTTTAAATATCAAAAAATAAAATTAAAAACGAAATAACTGTCAAAACATGCGATGTGTGGGTACTTGTTTGAGTGAACAAAATAGATAGCGCAAGGTCACAACCTTGTATTTTATATAATGTTGTATTATCCTGCTTTCGTTTTTTGTAGGCAAGGAAGTTTTGGGTAGACAATTATTACATTTTAAAACTCTTACAATCTCATTGCGTTTCCTCTCTCCTTTTTATCGCACCTTATTGTTGTCTTCTTCATCTTCATACCCCGGGTCTTCCAAGGAAATATCTTCAAGTGATTCGTCTTGGAAATTATTATCACCATTTCATTGTTTGGCGATGTTGTGTAGTTCTGCACAACACACTATTATTTTAGGTATATTTTCACTTGATACCCGGACAGTGTTGCCGAGTACAGGGAAACGCATTTTAAGTTGTCCAAACGCTCTTTCCATTATGACCCTATCCTTAGAATGTATTATTATTATTATTATTATTATCACCGCGTCTTACTACCCGTTCAGGTTATACGCACTTACGCTAATGTGTAATGGTAGGGTGAAAGATAAATCTGTGCCGGGACCGAGGATTGAACCCCGGCCGCCAGCACAGAAGTCTGACACCTTATCCCTAGACCGCCAGGTCACCTTAGAATGTAGTAGGTTAACACGTTGCTCGTGTCTATTTGTAGGATGTTTAAATGGAGTCAGGAGCCGTGGAGAGTTCCCATACCCACTACCAACAAGTAGACCAAACGCCCCATTAAACTGTGATAAGGTTTCATTAACTGTGCTTTGCCTCCAAATTCTGCTGCCATGAACACTTCCCTGCCATTGTGCATCTATACTCGTAAACCTCTCACTAGCATCGCAGGTAGCCTGTACGTTTATACTGGCGTAGCCTTTCCGATTTATGTACTCATCAGCAAATCTGATTGGTTTCTTTATTTTTACGTGTGTGTAGTCTACCGCACCAATCACCGTAGGAAAACAAAGTCAATAGTCTTACAGGCTGTAGTTCGATGAATTTCAAAATCCTCTGCGACTCCACTCTGAAAGCCTGGATCACTAAGGTACCAAAGAAATATCTCCATTTTAATATTTATGAACAGAGACCCACCTCGTCTAGCAGAAATTGGGTACACAAAAAATCGGCACTTTCTTCTTCAAACCGTAATAGTGACTTGGACACAGAGAAGGAGACTGTGGACTTGGATTATATTATAACTAACACTTCTACGTTTATGATATTGTTTCACACTACGAATTTGCATGAAAGCGGCCATATTTTCAACCCTACAGATGTCCTAAGTACTCTATTCACCTGCCTTAAAAATGATGAAGTATTTACTTATATTAGCAAGTATTAACTTGTGTTTATTCACACAATTCTAAGTGAATACTGGGGAAAATGAAGTGTTACTGCATACCAAAGTATTTGCTGGTAAAAAGAGTAAACGTTTAAGGCAAAGTATTTACTTAAATTTTGTTCTCTCAAACCTAAGTATTTACTTATTTTTGTTCGAGTAAAAGCATTTAATACTTTTTATTAATTTGGCTCATTGTCAGAAATCGAACCCGGATGCATTATTTCCGTAACCAGACTCGGTACCACCTGAGATAAGGTGTTGCACCTGGTGTTGATGACATGCAAGTTAGTTCATTAGCGGTGTCTCGCAAAGAGGGGAATCTCCTTAAGGCGGCCGCCTCGGTCGGTGAGAAAGTATAAATTGCTCTCAGGCTATAGGGCTTAAAAATACAATTGTCTGGAACTACTTTTCTATTCTGTCTAAGCTTATACACCCTTACGCTTTTCACCTACAACCACCCTTTGTAATGTCAATCAGAAATTTGAGAAAGAAACCTATGAAACGTCTTATCGCACGGTAAAGAGAAAAACTCGCTATTTCTGAAATTAATCTCTTAACACTTTATATTGTGAGCTTATAAAAAAAATTGCATCTGCAAGAGGAAGTGTAAATTTAGAGCACTTTTTGATTAATCCCAGTCTCATAAATCCTCAAATATGCGTAAAAAAAGGTCGTTGAAAATTAGCTAATGTCACATTTTCACCCTTGTCTTTCTCTATCGATAAAACTCAAGCCATATAGAGTTGTTTAAGGAGAAAGAACCGTGTTGGAATCTTTCGACTTTATTTTGACTTGAACCATATTTTGAAATAACGCATCGTTATAGCTGAACGTCTGCGCGGCAATTTCTCGCTCACCGGGGCGGCCCCCTTAAAACCGGGCGTCGAGTCTTGATACATTAGTCGCAATGGGCTTAGCTCCTCTGAGGAAGCGTCGTTTGTCGGTGGAATGTTTCTTAACTCGGCTTCTTCCCCCTCCCCATCCCTCCCACCCCCTTCTAACCGTCGTGTTTTAATTATTGTAATGGCCTCCCAAATCTGCGCGGCGGTAATAACAATTAGCGCTAAGTTAGTTCTCGGTGCTGCGATCTGGTGGAGGATTATTGTACCACCGCTGAGGGAACACCAACTCGACAAGTCTCTAAGCGCCACTTACTGCTTCTTTTGACCAGCTTCTCAGCTACCAAAGCGCTCAAGTCACTTTTATACACGCGTTTAAGACATTGGCGGATTTAGGGGGTCTAATTTGGGGGTGCTGGTTGAGTTGTGGGAAGGGGGTAGGGCGTATACTACAGACATGAATTTAAACGCTCATAACCAAGTGCAATATTTTGATTGATTGAAAGGACAAACAAAAGTCATTATTTCCGACCTAATTTTGGCTAATTTAAATAAGTTTACTGGACTCTCTTTAAATAAGTTTAGGCCTAATAATGAATTAGCACAACCACAGTAAATTAAACACTGACTTAGGCATTCTTATAATGTTTTATTTTAACACATTTTAAGCACTCCTAAAACTATTTAGAGCATACAATCTTTACTTAACAAGATTTACCAAAACAAGATTTGCTTTTTTGTTCTCAATTTTAATCCTAGAATGTTTTTAGTCCTTCTTTAATCAAATAAGTGTCAATTACAAGGTCATAATCTACAGGTTTTTACAATTTCACTCTCAGAAAATAAAACCATAAAATCGGAAAGCCTTTCTTCATCCATAGTTGATCTCAGCCAGTTGTTGATTCTTCTTCTCATTTTTACCCGCCTCGGTGGCGTAGTTGTCTAACGCGCTTGTCGTGTTGAGCTCTACTGCTGAGGACGGGGAGATCGAGGTTTGAATCTCGGTCGGGTGAACTGGGGGGGGGGTTTCCTTAATAGTTTTCCACTCTTTCTCCACGCAAATGCGGGTTCACTTCCTCTAATTCTGCCTTCCCAATTCCTTATCCATTAGAATAATTAGTACTTAAAGCGTATAACCCGAACGGGTAATAAGACGCGGTGCTAATAATATTCTTCTTATTATTATTTTTGAAAATATAAACTCACATGTAGCACCGTTTGACGGTAGAGATAAAGCTGTTCACATCATCTTGTAAAGATTGGGGTACCTTTTTTTTCCTTCAAAATCATCTGTACTTTTTGTAATGTTTATGTTTTAAAAGTTGTTTTTTTCCCGAAAATCCTTGGAGAGTTGGTGGTGCTGGGCACCCCCGTAAATCCGCCTATGAAAGGGGGCCGCTTATTTGAAGGGACATATTCTCACATCATTGACATGACGTGGAGTGTTGCCAGGGTAAGCATAGTTATTTGCAACTATACCAGTGAAATTGTTTTCATCATTCATCATAACAATACTTGGGAAGGCATCGACGAAAATATATCCCCATGTGAGGTATGTAGAGCAAACCTATATATGATTGGTCAAATGGGGAACAAGTTGGTGATACCGTATCACTGGCACAGTTTTAGCTAACTCTGCCTAACCTGGCAACACTTTATGATACGTCACTGACTCACACTGAGGTAGATCTTATTGGAACAGTAGTGAAGCTTAAACAATAGCTAAATCAATCCTCCATTATCTTACAATTTTCTGTTATGAGCCTGTTAAAAACTGACTTCACTCGCATGATGAAAGATCTTTATGTTTATTAACATCAATCCTAATCTCACAACTGCGCCATATTGCGTACAACGTCGTTAAAAACAAGCTCATTTCACTTTTTTTTTATATTATAAAACTTCAAATCTAAGTTTTCTAATCCTAGACGGTTAGTTCAATAATGATTACACAAACCATATTTTGAAATAACAAACTACTTCTTAACTAACGTGGTTATTCTGTACGTCTGCAAACCAACTGCTGTTGACGGGGAGATCAAGGTTTGAATCTCGGTCGGGTGTAATGGAGGTTTTTTTCCCTAAATAGTTTTCCACTCTCCCTCCACGCGAATGCGGGTACACTTACTATAAATATAACCTTTCTCATTCCTAAAATTCTTAGCGTAAATAGTATATTAGCGTATAACCCGAACGGTTAGTAAAACGCGGTGCTTAAAAAAAATCAAATTCATATTCAAACAGATTATTATAATCAAACTAATCAAACTACATATTAATTATTATTATAATTATCATCATCAACAAATTTAGCAGGAGAGTAATAATCTGTTTTTTGGGCAAATTAGCTTATATTTTTTTCTATATTGGCTTATTCTTGAGTTCTTAATAGCTAATCATATAGTAATAATTCGAATAATAAGTCAATTAAATTGAAATAAAATAGATTTTGATAGAATCATTTGAGCATTGTACTTTACTTTGAAATACATCAAGAATGCGTCAATTTTTCTTACACAATTAGAATCAAACCACTGTACTTTCATAACTAAATAAGATCTCAATACAAATGAGATATGAAGAGTCTACGAATAGTTTATTTTGAAGTTTTCAATACAATAGTCTAGAAGTTTGAAATATTCACTTGGGACCTTTAAAAAAAGTGTTATTCATGAATTCAATAGCTCTTGTATAAAATAACAGTTATATTTCGCAATACATAACGAAATGACTGATCAAGAACACTTGGTGAGCATTATATCTTCATGTTAGAACCGTTTAGTGAATAAATTAAATAGTTGTAAACACAATGACGTGGGTAGGAAAGACTGTATATATTTACAAAAATACTGGTACTTCCTAATTGAAGTTATCGATATCTTGCGTTGATAAAATATAATTTTAATCACATTAATTTAGATATATATCTGAATAGTGACAAAACTTATTTTTAATCAGATTAGTTTTTATATAAATATATATCTGAATAGTGACAGAAAACTTATTTTTATAGTAATCGATAGTTTGAGTTAATTTATCCTTTGACAACATTTAAAAAGTTATTTAATTCTTTGATACGGAACTTTTGCAAATAGAACTAGTTCTTTGATTCTGTTGGCCAAAGTTTGATCTAATTTCTAGAACCTCCACATCTAGAACTAGCTCCCTGCGGTTTCTGCTGGCCAAAGTTTGATCTAATCTCTAGAACCTCCACATCTAGAACTATCTCCCTGTGGTTTCTGCTGGCCAAAGTTTGATCTAATCTCTAGAACCTCCACATCTAGAACTATCTCCCTGCGGTTTCTGTTGGTCAAAGTTTGATCTAATCTCTAGAACCTCCACATCTAGAACTATCTCCCTGCGGTTACTGTTGGCCAAAGTTTGATCTAATATCTAGAACCTCCACATCTAGAACTAGCTCCCTGCGGTTTCTGTTGGCCAAAGTTTGATCTAATCTCTAGAACCTCCACATCTAGAACTAGCTCCCTGCGGTTTCTGCTGGCCAAAGTTTGATCTAATCTACTTAGAACCTCCACATCTAGAACTATCTCCCTGCGGTTTCTGTTGGCCAAAGTTTGATCTAATATCTAGAACCTCCACATCTAGAACTAGCTCCCTGTGGTTTCTGTTGGCCAAAGTTTGATCTAATCTCTTAGAACCTCCATTTTTAAGGAGGTTGAGGCTGGAATATTGACCGGTAATTTCTAGGCTAGTCGTTCACTGACTGCATTTTTGTCAGAATTAATTCGTCAGAAGTCGAAAGAAACAAACTCGTCAGATTTCGCATCTGTGGTTCATCCACTGGAAACGAATGTATCAGATGCGAATCTGTCACCCGCAGTCTTATTTCTGTAAACATTCGTGAATTGAAAGAATCAAGATACTTTTGAATATATATTTTAAACGCCATTAGCCCGTCGTTAATGGTTCTACTTCTGACGAATTAGTTCTGACCAAAACGCAGCCAGTGGACTACTGGCCGTCAGGGAGGAAGGAAAGGGTTACACATGGGATTTAGGACTCTGGTTTTCAACATCCGTTTTCCCTATTAACGCTGGTGGATTACTCTAACCACCATCTTCTCCCCTACTGCATGGATAAAGCCCTAAATAATTTTTGTATTAAAACGTTGGAACTTATTTATTTTCATTTTCATTCAAACACTTTAAGAACAACCTTTTAAAAAAATACATATTCTTTACAGTCAACATTATTATTATCATTTTACTATATGATTAATATTATTTACCCGCCTCGGTGGTGTAGTTGGCTAACGCGCTTGTCGTGTTGAGCCTGACTGCTGAGGACGGGGAGATCGAGGTTCGAATCTTGGTCGGTTTTTTTTCCTAAATGGTTTTCCACTCTCCCTCCACGCAAATGCGGGTTCACTTCCTCTAATACAACCTTCCAAATTCCTAATATATTAGAGTAATTAGTACTTAAAGCGTATAACCCGAACGGGTAGTAAGACGCGGTGCTAAATATTATTATTAATATTATTTTGCTTGTATTGATACTATTTATAAATAAATACAGCTTAAAATTGCATGACTTGACGTATGAAAATATGAAAGTAGTTTCAGATACTGCGCCTACAATACCTCATCTTACTTGAGCTGTTGGACAGACGGGGAGCTCATTTGGTTTGTTTATTGACAAAGAATAAGACCCAACGCATCGGTGGTCCCGCGGTTTAAATGTCAAGCTGAGTTAGTAAGATTTTTAACGGTGAAATAGAGGTTGGCGTTTGAATCCCGGTCAGGTGTAGTGAGTGGTTTTTTTTTGTGTTTTTTCAAATTGTTCGTTTCCACATTCTCCTTCGTCGCAAATTTGAGTACGTTTTTTTATTTACCCATACCTT